>PVHX01019548.1:0-34180 GCA_004024805.1 Geosciurus inauris
TAAATAAAGTACAAAATAGGTCTGGAGATGTTGCTCAGTGGTTGAGTGCCCCTGAGTTCAATCTCTGGTCTGCCCTCTGCACAAAAAATGGAAGAATCTATTTCCTATAACTAAAACAATGGGAGACTTCAATTTCTTAAGTGATACATAAATATTGTATAGATACAAGGGATACCTGATGTTTCAATATATGTATACATTGTGTAATGATTGAAATCAGGGTAAACCTTTCTCCTCAGTGATCATTTATTCTTGGTGAAAATACTCAAAAAATTTTTAGCTGTTTTTTTTCCTTCTAAAAAAATTTTGTTCAGTACATTATCTATATAGTCACCCTACTGTACAATAAAATACCAGAACTTTTTTCTCTTAACTACAATTTAATACAGTTTAGTCAACTTTTCCCAGCTGCATGGTAGCAGCCCAGGTCTGTAATCCCAGCTCTTCAGGAAGCTGAAGCATGATGGTGCAAATTGGTTGACAGCCTGGGCAACTTAGCAAGAACCTGTCTCAAAATAAAAATATGAGAAGGGCTGGGGATGTAGCTCAGTGGTAGAGTATCTCTGGGTTTAATCCCCAGTACACCAAAATTAACAATTTTTTAAAAATCAAATTTATCAGCCAGGTGCGGTGGCACATGCTTGTAATCTCAGCACTTTGGGAGGCCGAGACAGGAGAATCGCAAGTTCAGAGCCAGCCTGAGCAATGGCAAGGCACTAAGCAACTCAGTGAGACTCTGTCTCTACATAAAACACACAAAAAAAATGGGCTGGGGATGTGGCTCAGAGGTCGAGTACCCCTGAGTTCAATCCCTAGTACCAAAAAAAAAAAAAAAATCAAATTTCTCTCTCTCCATCCCAAACCCCAATGTGATCTCGCCACATTTTGGACCAGAGCCTCACACATACTAGGGGAGTATTTTACCACTGAGCCACATCCCCAAGCTCCTACCCCCTTTTTTTGGTACCAGGGATTCAACTCAGGGGTACTCAACCACTGAGCCACATTCTCAACCCTATTTTATGTTTTATGTAGAGACAGGGTCTCATTGAGTTGTTTAGCGCCTTGCCTTTGCTGAGGCTGGCTTTGAACTCACAATTCTCCTGTCTCAGCCTCCCAAAGGGATGGGATTACAGGTGTGCGCCACCACACCAAGCTAACATAAGACATTTTTTTTTTTTAATATTTATTTATTTTTCAGTTGTAGGTGAACAGAATATCTTTATTTTTATGTGGTGCCGAGGATCGAACCCAGTGCCTCACGCGTGCTAGGCGAGCACGCTACACACTGTGCCACAATCCCAGCCCAACATAAGACTTCTTTATAATTTAACAGTATTAGGGATTGAACCCAGAGGTGCTCTAGCACCAAGCTGCATGCCAAGCCCTTTTCTAGATTTTATATTTTACACAAATGAAGCACTTTTCATTTCTGTGTTTGTACATGATGTAGTCAACAACATTCATGCAATCATACCTGCACATAGGGTAATGTCTGTCTCATTCCACCATCTCTCTCCCCACCCCAGCCCAATCCAAAGTTCCTCCATCTCCTGCCCCCACTATGGATCAGCATCCACTTATCAAACATTTGCCCTTTGTTTTTTTGGGACTGGCTTAACTTTGCTTAGCATGATATTCTGCAACTCCATCCATTTATCTGTAAATGCCGTAATTTCATTCTTCTTTAAGGCGGAGTAATCTTCCATTGTGTACATATACCAGTTTCTTTATCCACCGTCTATTGAAGGACATTTAGGTTGGTTCAGTTTAATTATTGTGAATTGAGCTGCTATAAACATTGAGGTGGCTGCATCACTATAGTATGCTGATTTTAAGTTCTTTCAGTATAGACCAAGGAGTGGGATAGCTGGATCAAATGGTGATTCCATTCCAAGTGTTCTAAGGAATCTCCATACTGCTTTCCAAAGTGGCTGCATCACTTTGTAATCCCACCAGCAATGAATATTTGTACCTTTTTCCACATCCTCACCAGCACTTATGCTAGAGGTGTTAGAACATTTTTTCATATATTTGTTGATTGTATATCTTCTGGGAAGTGTCTGCTCATCTCATTAGCCCATTTATTGATTGGGTTATTTGTCTGATGTTAAATTGTTTGAGTTCTTTAAATATCCTGAAGATTAATGTTCTATTTGATGTGCCTGTGATACGGTAAAGATTTTCTCCCATTCTGTTGGCTCTCTACACATAATTATTTCCTTTGCTGCAAAGAAGCATTTTAGTTTGATTCCATCCATTTATTGATTCTTGCTTTTCTTACACTTCAGGAGTCTTGTTAAGGAAGTCAGGTCCTAAACTGACAATGATGAAGATTTGGGCCTGCTTTTTCTTCTATTAGGTGCAATCTCTGGTCTAATTCTGGGGTCCTTGATCCACTTGAGTTCTGTACAGTAGCCCTTTATTTTTTTTTGGTACCAAGGATTGAACTCAGGAGTACTCGACCACTGAGCCCCATCCTCAGTCCCATTTTTAGTGTTTTATTTAGAGACAGAGTCTCACAGAATTGCTTAGCACCTCACCATTGCTGAGGCTGGCTTTGAACTTGCAATTCTCCTCTCTCTGCCTCCCAAAGTGCTGGGATTATAGGTGTGTGGCGCCATGCCCGGACCATTTACTTTTCTGAGACAAGTTCTTCCTAAATTGCCTAGGCCTTGAATTTGAGATGCTCCTGCCTCAGCCTCCCAAGTAGCTGGGATTACAGATGTTGGTCACAACTCCAGGTTTGAAAGATCGCCTGAAAGTGCTGCTAACTAAAAAGAGCCTTCGATGTGAGAATTTCTAACCTTATAATTATTTCCATCCATGAGACCACATCAGCTCTGATCACATTAACTAGGACTACTAAAACCCAATGGTGCCAGGTGTGGTTGCGCACACCTGTAATCCCAGCAGCTTGGGAGGCTGAGGCAGGAGGATTGTGAGTTCAAAGCCAGCCTCAGCAAAAGCAAGGTGCTAAACAACTCAGTGAGATCCTATCTCTAAATAAAATACAAAATAGGGCCGGCGAATGTGGCTCAGTGGTTGAGTGCCCCTGAATTCAATTCCCACCACCAAAAATAAAAAACAAACAAAAAAACCCAACGGCTTGCTCAGCTTTTTTTTTTTTTTTTTTGGTATTGGAGATTGAATTTAGGGGCACTCAACCACTGAGCCACATCCCCAACCCTATTTTGTGTTTTATGTAGAGACAGGGTCTCACTCAGTTGTTTAGTGCCTCGACGTTGCTGAGGCTGGCTTTGAACTTGCGATTCTCCTGTCTCAGCCTCCCTAAGTGCTGGGATTACAGGCTTGCGCCACCGCGCCCGGCTGCTTGCTCAGTTTTGCTGTGAAAATCATGACATCTAACAAGCTGAAGAAGGTTTGTGCTTACTCATTTTGCTGAAAACAATGAGGCTTACACTGAAGTCGGATGAAAATGTCAGGCCCTTGGGCTCCTAAGGTATGTGGCTCAGGCCAGAACTAGAATTCAGACACCCAGATATTATTTATGGTTTATCTCTTTATTGTTTCTCCTTTTATCAAAACCCATCACAGCTGGGGACCAAGAGGAAGTAAAAAAAATTCCCACAAATATTTCCCCTGGTTCCCCATTAGTTCTCCCCCAACCCCCTACCCAGGGCCTCCGGCCAACCTTGGGCACACATGATCATCTTCCCCCACCCTCAGCCTTCTCCCAGCAATAAATACAGGTAACGTGATTCAATGAAATCACAACTGATTTCTCCATTTTGAATGCCCCAAAGGGACCAGAAGGGGGCCAAAGAAGTTTAATGCCCATTCTGTCTTAATTAAGGAGGCATGGAAACATTTTCCCCTCAAGGGACAGGGGAGGTAGAACTGCCCCTGCCAGAACTGCAGCAGCCCTGGAAGGAATTGGGGAGCGGAAAAGGTTGGGATGAAAGGTAAAAGGGTGTTCTTTAGCAACCCCTCTCCTTTGATCCATTCATTCATCCCTTATCAGGTAAGGGGTGGTCCCAGTGTAGCAGTGAGGCAGAGAAAGGGAAGGGTTGGCAGGGTAGAGCCAGGAGGAAGAAATAAAAGGAAGGAGGGCAGTTTGGTGGAGAAAGGGAAGGAGAAGAGGAACCCTGAAGTTCACTGTCCTCATCTTCTTCCAAGAAATGGCATTAACACACAAGAGGCATGAACGGAGAGGGTCTGAGGGAAATTCAGGGCCCTTAAGGAAGGGAAACAGAAAGGGGGACAAGGGCCCTGTGGTCCTCAGGTCTTTGCAAGTGAGTGTGCTCCAGGCAGAGCCACAGGATGCTGGGGGGATAAAAGGAAAGACTTGGAATCAGAGATGAGGAGGTCACAAGAGGAAATCAGAGCCCAAGCACAGTCCTCTTATCCTGTCCAGATGTTAGCAGAATCAGTCTTGGGATAAGAACTTTGAAGTCTGGGGAGGGTCAAACTCCAAGGCAGAAGAAAGGGCAACTCTCACCACCACCACACTCCTCCCCTCAACCCAGAACACATCCATCCCATGGGTTATCGCAGGTGAATGCTCCAGTCAGATGCCACATTGACACCAGGCTTGCGCAGTATCAACACAGAGGTCTCAGGGTCATACTGGAAGGATAGTCGGCTTTCAGGAGATCCTAGAGGAGGAAGAAGAAAAAGCTCCATGGTCAATGATGGGCTGCTTCCCTACAGACACATCCCCCAACCTCACCAATCTCCCCTCTGCTCCCCCTTTCCCTATCTTGGGGCCAGGTCAGTCACTTACCTTTTGTCTGAAGCACCACAGCTGCTGGCTTTCCAACCCCTATTATCACCACCCGCTCAACCCAGACTGGTGTCTCAAAGTTGCTTTTGGGGTCTGCTGAGCTGGAGGTGAGAAAAACAGAGATGCCCATCAGAGGAAAAATGTCACAGCAGGAAAAAAAAGAGAACCAAAGAAAGTCGGGAGGTAAGAAAAGAGGGGCTGGGGCTGTGGCTCAGTGGTAGAGCGCTTGCCCAGCATGCGTGAGGCACTGGGTTCGATCCTCAGCACCACATATAAATAATAAATGAATAAAATAAAAATCCATCAACAACTAAAAAAATTTAAAAAAAAGAAAAGAGCACAATGAACTATGAGCTTCCCCAAGGTGCCCCCCTCACCCTACAGGGTACTAGTTACCTGGAGACAAGTGTGTTGCCAGAGAACGAGAAATGACGCAGCAGGAACTCATGGCGAATCTGATAGTTAAATGTGTGCCCATCATCAAGAAAGAGCTGTCCTTGAGCAGTACCCTGAGCAGGAAGTGGGATAGGTCAGCACCTGAGCTAAGAGGGAGCAAGGGAAACATCCCCAGGTGACTGGGTCCTAGGAAGGCAGGCAGATGTATGAGGTGACTCTCTGCCTGTGTACTCACCTGGGGGCTGAGTGCGACAAAGAGAGTGATGGGGTCATCCTTCATACATTCTGAAGAACGCCGCACACGCATCCATCGAGGCACAATTGTCCCTCCACGCTGGAACACAGGGATCTAGGGCAAAAAGTAGTGCTGGTATTAACTTCCCCCACAGACACCTCAGCATCTTCTACTCTTGTTCATCTGTGCTCATAGGTACTAAACCACAAAGCACACATTTTCATCCCTTCTGGAAACTTACAAGCAGATGGAGCTAGAAACTAGGCAGGCATACTCACACTGCTTAGAGTTACAGGTAGATAGAGGGTCTGGGGACCATGATGCCTCTGGTAGCTATGAATGTCATACCATACCTGTGAGTAGAAGAGGTTAAGATATTGGGTCACACAACGCACAGGGATATCCATCCTGTCTGCTTCCTTTGGCTTTCACCATCTTTCTCCACCATGTACTTCCATAACTCACCTCCCCTTGGCCAGGTAGATAGACTTGCACACCATGGGCCCCAGCATCTGATACAGGGTGAACCAGTAATGCATCCCCTGAAACACACCAGAATCAACATGGAACTGAGGGGATAAGTTCCCAGGCCACAGAACACCAAAGCACCACCCCTCTCACTAACAGCCACACTCACTCCTCCCTCCCTGGGCCTCTGCAGACACAGGTCCACAAGTGCTTCTCTACCACAGCCCAATCCACCACTCTTCCCATTTCTCACCAAGCAGGAATTGATCGTCCATGCTGAAGGTGGTCACATCTTGAGGATATTGCACCCACAGAGGCCTAGGAAGTAAGCAAGAAAAGAAAGGAAGACACCTACCATTGAATAGAAATCAACAATGCTCATCCAAGAGCTGGCAATGAGAATAGCACAGGGTAAAGTCCAGCAGCTTTCAGCCAGACAGTGCACTCGGGGTTCAGTTCTCAACTATGCAACCCCACTTTAGTCATTTCTCTTCTTATCCCAACTTCCTGCTTCTAGTCTCCTGCCAACAGTTCAGCACAGCAGCCTTCCAGAGGTCTCCAGATACATCAGTGAATCAGATCAATCAATCCAGAATCAGATCATATTTTCCTCTATAACCTTAACTCTTACCTGTCCCTCTGGTTCCCTAACCAAGATCACTGGCTTTTTTTCTATTCCTTAAACACAACAAACTCATTTCCACTTTAGATTTTCTTTTCTTTTTTGAGGGACAGGGGAGGGTATCGGGGTTTGAAGTCAGGGGCACTTAACCACTGAGCCACATCCCTAGCACTATTTCATATTTTATTTAGAGACAGGGTGTCTCACTGAGTTGCTTAGCACCTTGCCGTTGCTGAGGCTGGCTTTGAATTCACGATCCTCCTGTCTCAGCCTCCGAGACACTGGGATTGCAGGCATGCACCACCACACCTGGCTCTAAATATTTTTTTATACTGAGGATTAAACCCAGGGGCGCTTTATCACTGAGCCACATTCCCAGCCCTTTTATGAGACAGGGTCTCGCTAAGCTGCTTAGAGTCTCACTAATTGCTGAGGCTGGGCTTGAACTTGCAATCCTACTGCCTCAGCCTCTCGAGCCACTGGGATTAGAGGCACAGGCCACCACACCACAAAAGGCTATACGTTAGAATTTGCGGGAGCAGGGGGTACCGGGAATTGAACCCAGGGACACTCACCCACTGAGCCACATCTCCAGCCCTATGCTGTATTTTAGAGACAGGGACTCACTGAATTGCTTAGCACCTCCCTTTTTGCTAAGGCTGGCTTTAAACTCACAGTCCTCCTGCTTCAGCCTCCTGAGCCGCTGGGATTACAGGCATGTGCCTCTGCACCTGGCTTACTTTAGAATTTTTACACCTGCAGTCTTTTCTGCTTAGAACATTCTTCCTCTAGATCAAAGGTCTGTCTTACTCAACATTCAGGCCTCATCTAACATGATCATCTCGAAAAGGTGGCCAGTGTATCACCTTACCTTGCTTTATTTCTGTCAAAGACCTTGCTGGGTTTTTTTTCTTTTGGTACCAGGGATTGAACTCAGGGGCACTCGACCACTGAGCCACATCCCTAGCCCTATTTTGTGTTTTATGTAGAGACAGGGTCTCACTGAGTTGCTCAGTGCCTCGCCATTGCTGAGGCTGGCTTTGAACTCACGATCCTCCTGCCTCAGCCTCCCAAAGTGCTGGGATTACAGGTGTACGCCACTGCGCTCGGCTCTATTTTGTATTTTATTTAGACAGGATTTCACCCAGTTGTTCAGTGCCTCACTTTCGCTGAGGCTGGCTTTGAATCTGTGATCTCCTGCCTCAGCCTCCCGAGCTGCTGGTATTACAGGCATGTCTCACCATGCCTGGCAAGACCTTGTCCTACTTGGGAATCTTTAGACATTTACTGATATTATTCATTCCCAATAATTTCCCCTTCACTCTTTTTTTTCCTTTGGTACCGGAGATTGAACTCAGGGATACTTGACCACTGAGCCACATCCCCAGCCCTATTTTTTTTGTGTGTTTTATTTAGAGATAGGGTCTTAGTGAGTTGCTTAGCGCCTCGTCTTTGCTGAGGCTGGCTTTGAACTCGCGATTCTCCTATCTCAGCCTCCCAAAGTGCTGGGATTACAGGCGGGCACCACTGTGCCCGGCTTTCCTTTCACCCTTGATCTTGAATCAGATTCCCTGCTTTACAAGGTTCTGCTGAGTGAAGAAATGGGCCCAGAGTAACCCAGGCCCCTGTCCCCAGCTATCTCAACCCACTCCACCCAACTGAGTGTCTCACCTCATGACAGGAAACCCTTCACGATGGGCCTGATAGAAGAGGGTGTACCAGAAGGGCAGCAAAGAATATCGCTGGCCTAAGGCATCTCGGATTATCTCTTGGTACTGAGATGACAACAGCCATGGCTCTCGCCGCCCAGTGTCCAAGTGGGCATGAGCCCGGAAGAATGGCTGATAGGCACCCATCTGGTACCAACGCACAAGTAGCTCTGGCTCTGGATTCTTGAAGAAGCCCCCCACATCAGCTGAGAGAGGGGAGGGAAGGAGCAGAATGGAAAACGGTGAATGAGAGATGATGTCTGAGGAACTTCCCCAACATCCTCCACTCTCCATACTCTCTTGGCTCATGCCAAGGTCTTGTGCCCTCTACTTTGCCCCTTCCCACCAACCAAGGCCCCAAATCCCTCCTCTTCTTACCCCCACAGAAGGAAAGTCCCACCAGTCCCAGGCTGAGGCACATAGGGATAGAGATCTTCAAGTGTTCCCACTCTGCAGTGTTGTCCCCTGTCCACACAGCTCCTGAGGAAAACAAGAGGTAGGGAGCTTGTACATGGAGAAGGGGCTTGGGCTTCCATACAGGTGACCCCTCTGACCTGCCAAATCTGCTCTAGGCCCCCAGGATCCTCTGAAGATGGCAGAGTTCACAAGGACACTTGAACAGGGCTGTGGTTGTATCTCAGTGGTACAGCACTTGCCTAGCACTTGTGAGGCTCAATCCTCAGCATCACATAAAAATAAGTAAATAAATAAAGGTATTGTGCCCATCTAAAATATTTATACATATATATATTTTGGGTACCATGGATTGAACCCAGGGGCACTTAACCACTGAGCCACATCACCAGTCCTTTTTTTTTTTTTTGGTACTGGGGATTGAACTCAGGGACACTCGACCACTGGGCCACATCCCTAGCCCTATTTTGTGTTTTATGTGGAGACAGGGTCTCACTGAGTTGCTTAGCACCTCGCCATTGCTGAGGCTGGCTGTGAACTCGCGATTCTCCTGTCTCAGCCTACTAGTCCTTTTTTATGTTGTATTACAGACAGGGTATTGCCAAGTTGCTTAGGGCCTTGCCAAGTTGCTGAAGCTGGCTTTGAACTCGTAATCCCCCTGCCTCAGCCTCCCAAGTCACTGGGATTATAAGGGTGTGCCACTGTACCCGGCTAGAGTAAAAAAATATTAAAAAAACAAAAACAAAAAACACTTGAACAGGGATTGAATCCCACACTTACTCTGGCTCCCGTCAAAGGACATAGCTGGGAGACAGAGTGTGCAGCTCTCCAAGAATCAGGTACAGGCCAGGGGTCCTCCACATCATTCTGACATAGTTCTTTTCACCAAGTTGTTTATTTGTTTATTTATTTGGTAACAGGGAGTGAACCCAGGGGCACTTAACCACTGAGCCACATCCCCAGCCCTATTTATTTATTTGGTACCAGGGATTGAACTGAGGGCACTCAGTTTTGTATTTTATGTAGAGAGAGGGTCTCACTAAGTTGCTTAGCACCTCGCCATTGCTGAGGCTGGCTTTGAACTCGCAATTCTCCTGTCTCAGTCTCCCAAAATGCTGGGATTACAGGCGTGTACCACTGCACCCGGCCCTTTTTATTTTTTGAGACAGGGTCTCACCAAGTTGCTTAGGGCCTTGCTAAATTGCTAAGGCTGGCTTTGAACTTGTGATCATCCTCCTGCTTCAGACTCCTGAGCCACTGGGATTACAGGTGTGTGTCACTGCACCTCGCTCTCTTCTTCAAATCTTACCAAAGCGCTGGGAGCCAGCGAAGAAAGCCCTGCTCAGGACAAAGGGGCGTTCTATGCCACCGGAGCGCTGTATTAACCCATCAGCAGTTGCCATATGCTGGGTGGGGAGAAAAGAGAAAAGGGGAAGTGAAAAGCAAAAGCCATCTGTCATCTGTTGGAAGTTGCCTGGTCCTCAGTCTCTGGGCCTTGTCTTCCCTCTTTCCATAAATTCTCCTCTTTCAGCCTCTTACCACATAGAAGCCATAGATGTTATGGACGTCCCGGTGCTCCCAGCCCCCATAATGCTGGGCATCCTTGAGCATGGTGACTTCAGGACCATTGAATACAGATGGTTCATTCATGTCATTCCAGACATAGAGGTTGGGAGCTGAGCCCTGGGAATACAGGCAAAAAATGTGGACAAAGGGAAGGAAGAATACAGACTGTTTGAGCAGAAAGTTCCTGGGAATTTAGAAAGACATATTTTTTAGGGTCCTCCTAGAATCATCAAGACCCCCCAGTACATTACAGGTAACCAAGAAAGGCAGGATTGGCAGGCAAAAACATCTCAGGGAGACAGGGTGGAGAAAACAGATAAAGACCACAAAGAGTTGTGGCCTTTCCTACCTCATAATTGTCAAAGCTGAACATGTTAGCCCACCAGGCCCTCATCACGGGATTAGTGAAGTCAGGGTAACCAGCTGAGCCTAGGAGAGGGGAAGAGTAAGAGTGGCTCTCAATCCCTCAAGAGGCAAGAAAGCCACCACTCCATATCCCTGGCCTCCCAAATGCCTCTCCTTCAGCCCTGGGCCTACCTACCTGGCCAGCACCAGCCCTCATAGTCAGAGCCATCCCGGGTTTTAACATACAGCCCTTGGTTCCGCACCTCTTCATGAACTCGGTATCCTGAGTCTACCTTGATGTGGGGGTCCACAATGGCTACCAGCTGGGACAAGGAAGATGGTGGTCAGAGCTTTCCAGAGCTATTCAGTCTCAGCCTTACTCTGAAAAGACAAGTAATTGCTGCAGTTCCCTTACCTTCCGCCTCTTGGAGGCCAAGTGCTCAAGCATGGTGAGGGGCTGAGGGAAGCGGCTGGGGTCCCAGGTGAAATATCGCTTGCCATCAGCATGTTCAATGTCCAGCCAGATAACATCACAGGGCAGGTTGTGATCATCAAAACCCTGATCCACTTCCAGCACATCAGCCTCATCCCGGTAGTTCCAGCGGCTCTGATGGTAGCCGAGGGAGAAGAGCGGGGGCAATGCCTGGGTTCCTGTGGGTTCATTGAAGGCTGGGGGTCATAATGGGGATCAGGCCCAACCTGGGGCTAGTGAGGATACTCAGAAATTGAGGAAGATATAAGCTGGTGAAAAGCTGTGGGGTACAGGATTAGAAAACAGGCTGGGACACAGGACTTCTGAAAAGTTACAGAATCAATCCTCTCAAGAAAACAAGGGCAGAAAAATGATAGTGGGAACATTACACACACCTGTAAGACTAGCATACTGTCGAAAAATGTCAAAGACTGAGGGTCCAAGCAGCAGGAAGACATCAATGATGCCACTCTCTGAGATCCAGCGAATGTCTGTCTGTGGGGTCTCCCCAGAGCCCTGCAGGTAGTCCAGCATCTTCCCAAACAGGGTCTACAGCAACACCAGACAAAATCAACAACGTTCTCTGGAGAGTCCTAACAGCTGGCTCCTAATACCTCACCTTGGTCTGAGATTAAATGTCACCTCCTAAGGGAGGCTCTCCTGGACCAGCTATCTAAAGCAACACTGCCCTCCAACCCCACTACGTGACTTTTCAGTGTTAGCACTTAACCACCCCTAAACTCATCTTCCCTTGTTACTAGTTGAATGTCTTTCTCCCTGGGAGTGAGGACATTTTCAAGCTTGGTAAGAACATGTCCCCAGCACCTAGAAGAGTGCCTAACACATAATGTACCAATAACAATTGAAATCCCTCAGTCCAAAGACAGCAATGACTTTGCCATAAATGTGTCATCTGGAAATGACCAGGGAACTCAAGTGGCTTCCCAGAAAGCCCAGGTCTCTCCACCTACACTTTTTTAAAAAATATATTTCTTTTTAGTTCTCTATGGACCTTTATTTTATTTATTTATATAGTGCTGAGAAATGAACCCAGTGCCTCACTCATACTAGGCAAGCACTATACCACTGAGCTACAGCTACAGCCCCCCAGGTCCCCTTCTTTCAGCCAGTCTCCACCAGGCTCTCCACACTCATGCTCCCAACATCCCTGTCTCAAGGTCCAGCAAACTCCCTCCCTCCTCTCTTCCCTGCCTGTGTTCTCACCTTCCCTGCGGTGTTAGAGGATATATCAACCCAGGTCTCAGCAGCATTGAGCCAGAAGATGCCCAAGTCTCGATGAGGATTGTGTGCAAGGAGCACAGGCACAGACCCATACAGGGCCATCGGGTTATCCAGCTCATACTGGAACACATCCAAGTTGTATAGGCGATACGGCTCCCCACCCCTGGTGGTAGACACACAGACCTGGGCTAATAACTGGCTGCAGGCCACAGCACGTGCAAGCCCCACCCCATAACAGGTGAGAGATGAAAACAGGCTCTTCTGGGCTTTCTCAAAGAAGAATTTTTTGAGTGGGGCGCGGTGACGCAAGCCTGTAATCCCAGCACTTAGGGAGGCTGAGACAGGAGAATCGCGAGTTCAAAGCCAGCTTCAGCAATGGCGAGGCAATAAGCAACTCAGTGAGACCCTGTCTCTATATAAAACACAAAATAGGACTGGAGATGTGGCTCAGTGGTCGAGTGCCACCGAGTTCAATCTCCAGTACCAAAAAAAAAAGAAGAATTTTTTGAACATCAAGGGTGGCCCAGAAATAGGATACAACCCGTGTTTAGAATATCCAACTACATGCACATTTTCCAAAGTCCTGACTTCATTCCTTCTGCTCCTCCCACATTGTTTTTCTTTGCAGTACTGGGGATTGAACCCAAGGGCACTTTACCCATAGACTACATCCCTAGCACCTCCATCATTTTATTTTTTCATTTTTACTGGGGGCAAGGTAACTGGGGATTTAACCCAGAGGCAATTGATTTATTATTTTTTTTGGTACCAGGGATTGAACTCAGGGGCACTCAACCACTAAGCCACATCTCCAGCCTTATTTTGTATTTTATTTAGAAATAGGGTCTCACTGAGTTGCTTAGCACCTCATTTTTGCTAAGGTTGGCTTTGAACTTGCCATCCTCCTGCCTTAGCCTCCTAAGTTGCTGGGATTACACACGAGTTGCTGGGATTACAGGCACCACCACAACCAGGCTCAGAAGCAATTTATAACTGAGTTACATCTCCAGTCCTTTTAGGTTTTATTTTGAGACAGGGTCTTACTAAATTGCTTAAGGGTTCACTAAGTTGCCAAGGCTGCCCTTGAACCTGCAGTCCTCCTGCCTCAGACTCCTGAACTGGTGGAATTGCAGGTGTACACCACTGTGCCTACATCGCCAGTTTTTATTTTTTATTTGAGACAGGGTCTCACTAAGTTGCCCAGGCTGGCCTCAAATTTGCCATCCTTCTGCCTCAGCCTCCAAACTAGCTAGAGTTACAGGCGTGCATCAACATGCCTGGCTCCTCCCACATGTAGCTATCAACATGGGACTCACTCAGTGACCTTCAGCCTCAGGCTCTCTGCATGTTCAGGGATTCCATACACATGCTCCATGCCTGGCAGAGAGAAGTCCAAACCCACAGATGTGGGGCCTGGAAGAAAAGAAAGGCAGCTCTAGAGCTTTTGCTAGGCAAGGACTCCCTGCAACCCTGCCCAGGTCTCTCCCAGCTCCTTACCATATGGCTTGCTGTCAGAGTGAGTTTTGAATGTCTCCTCCCAGGCTCCTGGCTCATCTTTCTCTGCCTTCTCCTGGGTCTCCTCTGGCTATAAGGAGGAAAATGGACCACTACCCATTCATACACCAGCTTTCTTATCCCACTTGTTTTCTAAATTCCATCCACGATGATGAGACTAAGCTCAAGTTTCTTGTGGGCCTTCCCCCTCCAGCCTCCCAGCCAGCCCTATCATCCAACCACACACCCACTCCGACTTGCCTCGTCACCATCCCCAGGCGTTTCCTTGGGCTGGGCCCCATCGCCCTCAGCAGGGTCTTTTGATCCTTGCCTGGAAGGTAGGAGAGCTGTCTGCTCCAATCCAGAGGGGGCAGGGACGAGGGGCTAGTGGAAGGAGGGGTAGGGGAATAGAGAGCCAAGGGTCCAAAGGAATGAACTGGAGGAAGGGACTGAATGTAAAGCTTGGAGAGGGACCCCAGTGAGCAAGTAAATTTTTGAAGGATGGAGAAAGAACCAAGAAAGGGAAATGAATAAATGCCACCAGGAGGTGTCTCCCACACACGGGCCCAAATCACCAGCTTCTGCTAGCATCCCAGATGAGACAGGCAGGGTGATTTAGGGGTCTGTATTCTGAATGTTAGTCCCAGCTTTGCTGCCTCTACTGAGACTGGCCCTAGATGCCCTCAATGCAGCTTAGCCTCCTGGCCTGACAAAGGGTTTTGCAAAGGCAAGTGGGTCAGACCACAGCAAGCCTCTCCAGATACACACAGGGACTTCCAGAAGTTGCACCAAACAATGTTCTCAAGGGCAGCTGGAAAGCAGCTTTGCACAAAATCTCAGCTGCATCCCAAATGAAAGTCAGGAACCCTAGCAACAGGCAGCATCCCTCCACCCCTTGGCAAAGCAATAAGCTCCCTACGTTCCTTAAGGACTTCCAATATTTCTTTCTCCCGAGGGTACCCAGCCAGGGCAAGAGGGAACGGGGGTGGGGGGTGGGGGGTGGGGGTGGTAATGGGAAGGGCATGGAAAGGTTTGAGGGCACTTTCCCCAAAGGGCCAGAGTGAAGGGTGGGTAAGGGCAGAGGAACATACAGTACCAGTGGCCATGGATTTACCTAGAGAAAAGGTTCTTGATCTTATCCCATATGCTACCGAGCGTGAGACTAACTTTATCCGAGAAACTGGGGCAGGAGGAGATGAGTAGGGAAGGGGGAAAGGAGGCACAAAACCAACACAAAAACAGAAACATAAAAGTGAGTTTCAGTCGACAAACTTTCAGAGATGGGGGAAAAAGAAATCAAAATAAATAAATAAATTAAAAAAAAGGAAGAAAATAAACTTGGGAAATGTGATGATGTGAGAAGGGGAAGATGGAGAGGCAGACCCAAGCAGGCCTCCCAAAGGAGGTACCCAGGGTACAGCTCAGGGACAAAAGTGACTGACTCCTGGTCTGTACAGGAAATGGAGGAAACTACAACCCAGGTCTGATTCCTATAAGTTCTCCCAGTCCCCAGCCCCTACCTGGCTACTTTGCCATCCAGTCTCCTCCCAGGAACCCAGTGCCAGATCCCACAAAAATCCCTAAGCTCTTTCATAGTAGGTGATTCCCTGCAGTCCCAACCCCTGCACTCACGGGACCCTGCGGGCCCTCTGGTGCTCAAACTCCATAAGTCCCCGGGCATTGACACTGAGCAGAAGGCTGCGGTCCTCTAGCAGGTCAAGGCGGAATGGCCGTGCTGTCAGGATGATTTTGTAGGGCCCCTCAGCCACTGTCAGCTCCACACTGTTGTCATCACGGCCAGAGATAGAAAGCCTGGGAAAGAGATCAAAAGGGACGTAAGGAAATACAAAGGGGCCTAACACTTCAGAAGAAAGGACCTGCTAAAAGCTACAGGCAGTGGGGTAATAATGCTGGGATAGACAAATTAACTTAAAAAACCAAATAAAGAGCTAGCAAACAGACTCAAGCATTCTTATAACTCTCAAATGTAACAAAGAGGCATGGCAGATCAGTAAGGTAAGGAGAAGAAAAAATCAATTTTCCATATAGGAAAAAAAATAACACATTCTTTGTTTTTTTTTTTCTCCATTTTTTCTTTTCTTTTCTTTTTTTGACACAGAGACTTACTAAGTTACCTAGGGCCTCACTAAGTTGCTGAGGTTGGCTTTGAACTTGTGATCCTCCTGCCTCATTCTCCGGAGTCGCTGGGATTACAGGTATGCGCCACTGCTCCCAGCTTAACACATTCTTACCTCGTTCCAGATAGAAATATCAACTCTAGAAAGATGACGGATTTAAAAAAAAAATTTTTTTTTGGTATTGGGGACTGAACCCAAGTCCTAGCATATGCTAGGCAAGAGCTATACCCTTAGTCCTTATCACTTAAAACTTAGTGAGTAAAAGCTTTAGAAATTACAAATAAAATTTTTTTTGACCTTCAGGTAGACACAGATTTCTTTCTTTTGTTAATTTATTTTAATTTTTTACATCCTTCTTTTTCATTGGTACTGGGGGAATGAACTCAGGGCACTCAACTACTGAGCCACATCCCCAGTCCTATTTTTTTTTATTTAGAGACAGGGTCTCACTAAGTTGCTTAGCACCTCGCCCTTGCTGAGACTGGCTTTGAACTCGCGATCCTCCTGTCTCAACCTCCCAAAGTGCTGGGATTACAGGCATGTTCCACTGCACAGGCTTATTTTTACTTTTTTGTTTTTGGTACCCAGGATTGAATTCAGGGGTACTCAACCACTGAGCCACATCCCCAGCCCTATTTCATGTTTTATGTAGAGACAGGTCTCACCAAGTTGCTTAGTGCCTCACCATTGCTGAGGCTGGCTTTGAACTCACGATTCTCCTGTCTCAGCCTCCGAAAGTGCTGGGATTACAGGTGTGAGCCACTGTCCCCAGCTCCCCTATTTTGTGTTTTATGTAGAGACAGGGTCTCACTGAGTTGCTTAGTGCTTCACTGTTGCTGAGGCTGGCTTTGAACTTGCGGTTCTCCTGCCTCAGCCTCCCAAAGTGCTGGGATTACAGGCTTGAGCCACCACCGTGCCCGGCCCTTTTTAGTTTTTGTTTTGTGACAGGGTCTCGCTCAATTGCCCAGGCTGGCCTCAAACTTGCAATCCTCCTGCCTTGGCCTCCTGATTGTCTGGGACTACAAGCATGAACCACCGCATCCGGCTTCAAGTTGTTTTTTAAAAACACCTTTAGGGAAGTAAAAAGATAAGGCATAACTAAGGAAAAGACAGCTACAACATATAAATGACAAAGTATTAAGATTATGAATTTTATAAATCAATAATGACAAATAACGTAAAATAATGGACAAAAATTATAAACTATCATCTCACAGGATACGAAGTCAGAATGAAAAATGTATGAAGAGATGCACAATTTCACTAATAAACTAGGAAAGACAACCAAGTCAAGACCACTACATGATATAATTTTATATACCTATTTTACTGATGAAAATTAAGTCCAATCCTACCAAGTGTTGGAGAGGATGCAGATCACTAAGGCCACTTAGAAATTGTTGGTGGAACTGAAAATTGGTAAACATATCACTTTGGCTTTATCTTTGGAAGTTGATCATCTCAAAATTCTACAATTCTGCAGTTCCTCTCCTGATCTACAAATCAAAGAGAAAATCCTACCAAGGACAACAGGAGATATGTACAAAAATGTTCATGTCCACACTTTGGACAAACAATGGAAATAGCCCAAATACCTATAAACATAGAAATGGATAAATGAATCTGAATATATTCAAACAATATAATACAGCAGTAAAAACAAACCACATCTACATGCAAGAAAATTAAAGTTATGTGAAAAAAGGTAATCTCAGAAAAGTACATCTCAAAACCTCTAAAAATATTTCTCTATAAAGCTCAAAACCAAAACCACATAATTTACTGTTCAGGCATATATACATGTATGTATGTATACATGAAAATATGGGAACAAAAAAAAGGGAATAATAAACTTCAGAATAACCATCATTTTTGGGAATTAGCAGTACAGGATGGGTAAGAATCTGACCAGATTGCGTGGAGAGTTTATATAGTTTATAAGGTAGAGGGTTTCTTATACAATTTTCTAAATGAAGTATTCAAAAAAATCATACATGGAACAATTATAACAGTACATTATGACTCAAGAAACTGAGTAATACTATTGTTCTTTTTTTTTGTTACTGGAGATTGAACTCAGGGGCACTTGACCACTGAGCCACATCCCCAGCCCTATTTTGTGTTTTATGTAGAGACAGGGTCTCACTGAGTTGCTTAGTGCCTCTTCATTGCTGAGGTTGGCTTTGAATTTGCGATTCTCCTGTCTCAGCCTCCCAAAGTGCTGGGTTTACAGGCGTGCGCCACTGCACCCTGCGCTGAGTAATACTATTCTGAATAGCTGAGAAAAAAAGGAAAAGGAAGGAAGGAAGTGGTGGGGAAAGGGGAGGAAGGAGGAACAGACCAATGAATGAACCAGGGAATAGCACATTACTAGAGTAAGATCTACGCTGTTTATTCTTGTGACACCAGACCTAACCCAGGCAGCCACAGAAGAGGGAGCAATACCTATTTGCTGAATGAATGACAATAAAGAGTGAGAGAGAGCAGAGAGCACACGCCTGTAATCCCAGCTACTTGGAAGGCTGTAGCAGGAGGACAAGTTTGAAGCTAGCCTCTAAAATAAGTGAGGGTCTTTCCTGGTCAGAGGTTTGGAATCTTGGCTCGCGGTGTGCGCTCTCAGATGGGCCAAGGATAGAATCTCTTGTCCTTCAGAGGGAAATGGTTACACCTTAGGTACCAATGTACTGGGTGCAAAAGAGCCCGTCCAAACAGCGGTAAGTTAGGAATTCATCCTTTCTTAGTAGATGCTTTTAGTAACGGGTCTACACTTGACTCATCTTAGTCTTTAGTGTTCATTTTCCTTTGCATTCAAAACAATGGAATCAAGTTTGCTGCTATGGGTAAAATACTTTGTAGTGGGTTATGACAAAATAGACTCACAAGTCTCTGAAAATTTGATGTTTTTACAGTTAACAAGATTAAAGTCAAATATATACGTGGGAAAAAAAATAAGTGAGACCCTGTCTCAAAAAAATAAAATAAAATAAAATTGAATGGGCTAGGAATGTAGCTCAGTGGTAGAGTGCCCCTCGGTTCAATCCCCAGTAATGAAAGAGAAAAAAAGTGAAAGCAAATAAGTAAAACATAGGGCCATAAAAACAAATACGTTGGGTTAGGAATGTACCCAGTGATGGGGTACTTCCCTAGCACACACAAGGTCCTAGGTTTCATTCCTAGCACTACAAATAAACCAACAAAAAAGGCAGATAGTTCTCAGGAAGAATTTACCTGGCTGTGGGAGGGTCAGCCACTAAGACATCTGGTACACGGTACCGGAGCCGTCGGGGCTCCAGCTCATCAATCCGGATCCGGGTCATGTTCTTTTGAAGCCCTTGGAGTTCCAGCACCAGCAATACCTGAGGGAACAGAGGTCTGGGTCTGGAGAAGGGGAGGGGCTCGCAAGTCCTCTGGACCCAGGCTCTCCTGAGGAGTTTCTTCCTTGGAGCCCTTTGCCTGAGGGACCTGAGATCAGATGTCTTCACCAAGTAAGAGTCCCAAGATTAGGCCAGCACAGGATGTCAGCTACAAATGTCCCCTTCTCATATTACCCCATGGCCATTTCCCCACAAATCTTTCTTGTCTCGCCTGACCTTAGTGACCTCGTGGATTAGATGGACTGTAAGGTCATCAGGACCAAGCTGCAGAGTGTCCAGCAAGGCACGGTAAGGAGAGAGGCCCGGTCGTATACTTCGTTGCCGCCTGCCAAATGCAATGGTTGGGAAGTAAGGTGGGAGGGTACCCCAATGTTCTAGGCACCTTTATCATGGACAGTGTCCTTAGGCTACCCATTTGCCATGGACACTTCTCACATCACACTACTTTCCACTCCACCCTCCCAGAAATAACATACTTGCAGAAGGAACTCTCTTCACATGTCTTAAAGTTGCTTCTATCCACAGCAAAGGTAATCCCCAGGCAGATTCCTAAACATCCAAGTATCAAATTCGCCCAAGACCTAGGGAGAAAAAGGATAAAGAGGGAATAATCAACATGAGAATCAGGAAAGGCCTCACTTTCCTGTCATAGCTTTAGAAAGACAGCTTAGGAAAGAGGGGAGAAGGACAGAGTCATATTAAATAGGAAAGAAAGCACAGTGGACACAGGGTGAAGGATTAGGCCAGAGAAGTTGGCACATTAATACCTTGCCTTCAAAATGCAGAGAAAGGAGCTGGGCACAGTGGCACACGCCTATAATCCCAGCACTTTGGAGGCTGAGACAGGAGAATCGCGAGTTCAAAGCCAGCCTCAGCAACGGCAAGGTGCTAAGCAACTCAGCGAGACCCTGTCTCTACATAAAACACAAAATAGGGCTGGGGATGTGGCTCAGTGTTCGAGTGCCCCTGAGTTCAATCTCCAGTACCAAAAAAAAAAAAAAAAAAAAAAAGGAAGAGCTCAGGATGCAGTTCAGTGGTATAGCGCTTCCCTACCATGCACAAGACACTTGGATCCATCTCCTGCACTGCAAATAAATAAATAAAAGCAGAGAAAGTGGACAGAGAGCATCTTTGGCTTTAAGAAACCCTGTTATTGTCGCTGGTTACATCAGCCTCTCCTGCAGAGAGGCAGTAACAGCCAGTCCCAGAGGAAATAGTGGCAAGGAGTGTGGATTAGAGAAACAAAGCAAGCTATGCCTTTCATGGATAAGGCATTAGGCGGACTATAGAATCAAAAAATGAAAAAGGAGGGCTGTGGATGTGGCTTAAGAGTAAAGTACTTGCCTAGCATGTGCAAAGCCCTGGGTTCACTCCCAGTGCCCACCCCCTGACACACACACAGAGGCGGAAAAAACACAGTAAAACATAATGAAAAACAGAAGAAAAAAAGGTCGAGGTATCTTCTTAACTAGACTGCTGGTCTTAATTCCTAGGGTCCTAACTTCTTTAGCACCCTATGCATCCTGTTCCTCTAATCTCTAATTCTGCATCTTTAAAACAGATGACTAGCTAAGCATGGGGGCTCACATCTGTAATCCCAGTCACTCAGGAACCTGAGGGAGGAGGATCCCAAGTTTAAGACCACCCCAGGAATTCAGGGAGGCCCTCAGGGATTTAGTGAGACCCAGTCTTCAAATAAAAAATAAAAAGGGGCCTGGCACAGTGGCGCACATGTGTAATCCCAGCACTTTGGGAGGCTGAGACAGGAGAATCACGAGTTCAAAGCCAGCCTCAGCAATGGTGAGGCGCTGAGCAACTCAATGAGACCCTGTCTCTACATAAAATACAAAACAGGGCAGGGGATGTGGCTCAGTGGTTGAGTGCCCCTGAGTTCAATCCCCAGTACCAAAATAAAAATAAAATAAAATAAAAAAGGGCTCTGGATGTAGCTCAGTGGTAAAGCACTTCTGGGTTCAATCCCAAGTACCCCCCCCCCAAAAAAAACCCAAAAAATCAGTATTCCTAAGGCTTAAAAATCAGTACCCCTAAGGCTTAAAAGAACAACAGGTAAAAACAGTATCAAGTCCTAATGCACTCTCAAGGCCTGGTTACATTATATCCCTACCTTTCACATTCTGCCTGTAGTTTTAAAAGTATCAAAGTCCTGATCTCACCCTCAGGGATTGTTATTTAATTGGCTTGCAGTGGGGCCTGAGCATCAGTTTATTTTCCAAATTCCATATAGGATGTAAGTTTTATGACCCTTGCCTCCCTCTACAACTACTTCTTTTCTCAGCTCCCCTTTTATCACTTCACTCTGAATTACACTAGAGTTCTGGCAGTTCTAAGAGCATAGCAAGCTCCTTTTCTGCACTAGGTACGGGCATTAGAAGAAAAATATGGGAGGGAAAACAATTATGAAGTATGGATGTACCCTCACTTCCTCTCGTTACTACATCTGAATAGTTTTTTTTTTTTTTTTTGGTACTGTAGACTAAACCCAGGAATGCTTTACCACTGAGCTACATACTCAGCTCCTTTAATTTTTGTTTATTTATCTAATTTTTTTAGACAGGGTCTCACCCAGTTGTTTAGGGCCTTACTGAATTGCTGAGGCTGGCTTCAAACTTGGAATCCTCCCACCTCAGCCTTCCCAGTCACCAAGAGTAAAAGCATAAGTTAAGACACCGATCTGGGCATCAGTGTTTTTTTTTTTGGTACCGGGGATTGAACTCAGGGGCACATGACCACTGAGCCACATCCCCATCCCTATTTTGAGATTTTTTTTTTGGTACCAGGGATTGAACTCAGGGGCACTCGACCACTGAGCCACATCCCCAGCCCTATTTTGTCTTTTATTTAGAGACAGGGTCTGAGTTGACTGGCGCCTCACCATTGCTGAGGCTGGCTTTAAACTCGCAATTCTTCTGTTTCAGCCTCCCAAAGTGCTGGGATTACAAGCTTGTGCCACCACGCCCTGCTTATTTTGGGTTTTCTTTTTTTTTTTTTTTTAATTTTTTTAGTTGTTGATGGATCTTTATTTTATTCATTTATTATTTATATGTAGTTCTGAGGATCGAACCCAGGGCTTCACGCATGCTAGGCAGGCGCTCTACCACTGAGCTACAGCCCCAGCCCTGGGTTTTATTTCTTTTTGCTTGTTTGTTTGGTACCAGGGTTTGAACACTGAGCCACATCCCCAGCCCTATTTTGTCTTTTATTTAGGGACAGGGTCTCACTGAGTTGATTGGTGCCTCGCCATTGCTGAGGCTGGCTTTAAACTTGCAATTCTTCTGTCTCAGCCTCCCAAAGTGCTGGGATTACAGGTGTGCGCCTCAGGCCCAGCCTGGGCATCAGTTTTTTAAAAGCTCCCTAGCTGATGTGGTGGCATGCTCCTGTAGTCCCCAGCTACCAGACTGAACCCAGTTATGCCCGACACTGGCGCGTATGTACTCCAACGTAATGCACAATACAACACATTAATCATAGGCAGGATGAACAATCTCACTGAAGGCCTTTCTCATTGAAGATCATCACCCCAAGGTTCCCAATATGCTTAAATGAAAGACAAGGGACTAGTAGGTTTATTTAAATAAGTTAGCCTGAAGGATATATTCATCTATTCATAGTAAACAGGGATTCTCAAATTTTAATGTGTTAATACCTGCAAGCCGGGCGCAGTGGTGCAAGCCTGTAATCCCAGCACTTTGGGAGGCTGAAACAGGGAAATCGCAAGTTCAAAGCCAGCCCTACAACGGCAAGGTGCTAAGCAACTCAGTGAGACCCTGTCTCTACATAAAACACAAAATAGGTCTGGGGATGTGGCTCAGGGCTTGAGTACCGGAGTACCATCCCTGGTACCAAAAAAGAAAAAAGAAACACCCGCAGTGCTTTTTATTTAAATTATTTTTAGTTGTAGATGGACATAATACTTTTTATTTATTTTTATGTGATGCTGAGGATCAAAGCCAGTGCCTCACATGTGCTAGGCAAGTGCTCTACCACTGAGCCATAACCCCAGCCCACACCTGTAGTGCTTATTAAATGAAGATTACCAAACTTTGGACATGTGTATTTTTATTTTGGGGGGATCCTGGGGATCAAACTCAGGGTTTTGTACATGCCAGGCAAGCACTCCAACACTGAGCTACATCCCCATATTTTTTTTTTTGGTACTGGGGATTGAACTCAGGGTTACTCGACTGCTGAGCCACATCTCCAGCCCTATTTTGTGTTTTATGTAGAGATAGGGTCTCACTGAGTTGCTTAGCACCTCGCCGTTGCTGAGGCTGGCTTTGAACTCGTGATTCTCCTGTCTCAGCCTCCCAAAGTGCTGGGATTACAAGCGTGAGCCACCACGCCCGGCTCATCCCCATACTCTTAACATGTGCGCTTTAAAAATGCTCCCCACCCGCACCCAGTACTGAAGATTGAACCCAGTGGTGCTTTACCCACCACTACCCACCCAGTCCTTTTTATTTTGAGAGAGGGACTCACTAAGTTTCCAAGGCTGGCCTCATACTTGTGATCCTTCTGCCTCAGCCTCCTGAGTGTTAAGGATTCTCTTCTGCTGATTCTGATGTGAGTAGTCCAGGACACACTCTGGGAAGTGTTCCCAAGAGGGCAGGGTGAGGCAGAAAGACATAGGTTTCTTCTAAGCAATATAACTTTGCAATCTATAATTGCACAGCTAAAGGAAGGGCCTACTATACACATTGTAGGTAGCATTAACCTCAGTATCTGCTTGGAAGCTAAAGGCAAAGAAAACTACCAGATGACTAGAGATGTAGATCAGTGGTACAGCACTTGCTTAGAATGTGAGAAGCCCTGAGTTTGTTCCCCAGCACCGCAAAATTTAAAAAGAAGAAGAAAAGGAAAAATTACCAGAACGGAGATCACAGAACACAGTAAGCTCTCTGGTGCCAGAATTTGCAAGGCAAGCACTTTACACCAGGCCTATCAGAAAAATGAGGAAAATGCTAGGCACTGGGTGAATAGGCCAAGTAGGAATAATTACAAGCAAAACAAGCAGAAGAAATACTACCAGAAAACTCAACAGCAAGGCATGCAGCCCAAGTCCTGGAAGGTGACTACCACAAGGCATCTCAGTAGCCCAAGCAGTAGTCATCAGTTCAGCGAATTACATACTCTCCTGGAGCCCAATTTAGAGCCCTATTTCCAGTCTATATAATAGATTTGGAGAGACGCCACAGGGATAAGGTTTCTAAAGGACCTCTCACCTATGACCTGTTGAAAGGTCCTGGGAATTCAGGGATGTCTTGGACACCTCAAACAAGAGGCGTTCACAGCCAAAGTCGAAAATGAGCTGCAGGGCCATTTGCACCTGCTGTTTCAAATCACAGGCTTCTGAAGTTTACGATCCACTCTTTCTTCACTACTGCGGACGGGCAGTACAACCTCTACCACCTCACTACACCCGTTAGGTTCTGGTAAACATTTTGTGGCGCTGATGTGTTTAAAACTTTTTTCTTCTTCTTGGTATTATAAACTCGAGAGAACGGACTAAATCATTCGATCACATGGTGTGTTTGAGCAACATCATCCAAGCAGATTGTGAACTTACTGGATCTTGCCCCAGCCGTGCCCATCTACCGTGGACGTGAATTAGCCAGAGCTGGTGCCCACGTGCAGACAACGGCAGGGCTGGGAGTAGGAGGGACAAAAAGGGCAGTACAAGATGTACTGCTGGCCACGGTGCTTCCAGCCTGGCCGAGGGGCAGTAGTAGGGCAACAGGCTGTTTTCCCCGAAGCCAGACTGCGTCTCCTCCCCCCATTCTACCTCCCCCGACGGCCCTGCGCACTGCAGGAAGGAGGCGGCGGCGTTGACCGCGGGGAGCCGCCAGGGCAGAACGACGGCTGCGAGCGGCCAAGGCCAAACAGAACACATAGCTGCGACCTTTGTGAGCCGCCGGGCGAGAGCCAAGAGCCCCAGAAGCAAGGGCCGCCAACGACGCGAGGATCTACCGCGGAGAAGCTGGAGGAGCCTGAGGCCGCCTCCAGAAGGATAAAGGGCAGCCGCGAGGCCAGAGGTGGTAGGAAAACAAACAGAAAAGAGCAATAACGGGCTTGGGGTATCTAGAGGCGTCCGGACGTGCCCCCGGGTTCCCGGCTCCTCACCGCCTCCTACGCGCCGCCACTGCCGCTACCGCCGCCATCTTGTGCCGGGTTTGCTCTTTGACCCTGAAATTCCCCACCCCCTGCGCACGTTGAGCCACGTATCATAGTGCCCACCCCTTCCGGCTTCTTGATTGGCCCGACAGGAACACAGCCAACTCCTGTTTCATTGGCTGGGCTACACGCTAAATGCCCTCGGGGGCGGGGCTAGAGGGCAGGGGCAGGGACGTCCAATTAGTTACTGTCCGACTTTGCTGGCTCTCAGGATCAGACAGAAGCACTGGACTGTTTCTCAACTCGCCAAATTTTATTTAGAAAAAAATGGTAGGATAGGAAAAAAGTGACAGCGCTTATTAGGCCAAGGACTTAAAAGACAAACCTCCACCTTTATGTAGCACCTTAGACTGTTCTCCATTGCTCAATTTCCCTCGGCTTCTGGGCAGGAAAAAAATTATGTCCCCTGCCGAAGTAGAGTAGATGGTGAAGGTGCCTGGAAACGGCCAGAGAAAAGGCCCAGGCGATCGATGTTGCGATGGAGAACACTGTGCAGCACAGTCAGGTGCGGTCCTCCCTCACCCCCACCCTCTCTGGAGAAGTCCCGGATGAAGCGGCCACGCTCTGACTGGAAGATGAACTTCTGGGGCAAAGGCCCATGCTCCCGGAGAAAGCCCCAGACACTAAGCAGCAGCAAACGCACTTCAAAAGGTGCCAGTTGTCTAAATACCTCGTGCATATTACCCAGGGCTGGTGGCAGAAGGCATCCTTCAGCCATGACAGCCACCAGGGTACAAGATGCCTCTAGGTGCCAGGGGGAGTGGGCTGTGTCGGGGTGCCTAGAGGCTTCCCAATGGCCCAAGAGGGCAGCCAGCAGCCCCCGCAGCAGCACAGAGCAGTAGCACAGGGCTGGAGGAGCAGCTGCTACCAGCTTTAACAGCTCAAAGAGCAGGGGCTGTTCCCGAAAGCGCCGGCCAATGCGGAGATCCCGCTCCACAGTGGCCCGGGCATGATCCTCCGGAGGCCAGGCAAGCTCAGCACCAGCTGCATCAGGACAAACACTTTCCACCAAAGTCACTGCAACTGCTTTGGCTGCCTCTGGGCTCAGGGTGGGAGCCCCCCAACAGCCTCCATATTCAGTGCCCCCAGGGGTACTGCAGCAGTGTACCAGAAGACTGAGGAGGCTCTGGGTATTATAGATCACCTCCTGCTGGTTTCGTGAATGGACAAACTTGGGTGGCTTTAGGCCGCGGCCAATGACTCCAGCATGGAATACTGACCAGATCCCTCCAGGACCTGGCACAGCTGCCGTGTGCCGCCGGTTAGTGTCCAACAGGGAGGCAGAAGCCAAAGGAGCTGACGTAACTGAAAGAGTCTCATTGTCTCCATCTATTTCCCCTCCAAACAGTTCTGTATTGCCCCGATGTAAGGCTCCCTCAACTAGCAGCTGCAAGACAGCCTTGAGCCCAGCTGGGGAGGTCTGAGACAGGCGGGTGAGAAGCTGAGATGCTGAGGCCACACCTGGAGGGCCATGCAGCCTCAGAGAGGCAAAGAAGCGGTGCACCCCAGCCCTCACCAGTCCTAGGAGTTGAGAGGGGGATAGGGCTTCCAGAGGAAAGGGACAAATAGCCAGAAGGGAGGCAGCAGCTTCAGCTACTTCCTCCTCAGGATGTAGTAGGAGAGGAGCCAGGTCAGACAGATGGGCTGAGGCAGACTCCCCAAACCGAGCCCCTAGGGCTGCAGGGCCCTCACCACCCTGCTGTTCCCACCCTACTAGCAGTGCCAAGTTGCGCAGGAACCGAGCTGTGAAGGGAGGCTGTAAAATCCCTGCATGTACACGAGCCAGGCAGCTTCGGAAAGCCAGGGGCAGAAGGCCAGAGAGACTGACCACCAGCCCTGCATATAACTGGGTGGCCAAACTCAACTCTTCAGGGCTTCGGGCTCGGCTCAGTAGATGACCCAAGGCTTCAGGTCCACAGCTAGGCCGGGTATAGACAGACAGCAGACCTAGGAGCTGGTGCTGCCAGAGGAAGCGCTTCCGTTCCAGCCGTAATGTCTCTCCACACAGCTCTCCAACATGGTTTCTCAGCGCATCTAGAAAGGGCACTGGACGAGGGGGTGGGGGTGAGCCCAGCACCCCTTCCCCAGGAGACCCTCCTCGATGATGAACCAGTTTTTGCAGATGCAGTAGTAGGAGTTGGATCAGCCGGTCACAGGCCTCCCGTACAGTGTCTGGCACAGCCAGGCCCTGGGTGGTAATGACAGAAGCAGGCATAGCTGTGTCTATCAGGAACTGCAGCAGGCGGTAGGCACCTGCCCCAGAGGCCTGGCTCACCAGATGCACAGCCAAGTTCAGCATGTTGTCCAGCTCCTCCCGGGGGAATCCCTGCAGGTGTTGCTGCAGCTGGCTCAGCACAGTTGGGGGCTTGAGGCAATCCACGAGCTCTCCAGAGACTGTGCCCAGCAAAGCTGGTGACATGACTGCCAGCTGCAGAAGGAAGGGAACTGTGGCCTGAAGAGAGGGGTCCCCATTCCGGCCCCCAGTACCCCCTGCCAGGCTATCATGGAACATTCTCAGAAGCTCCCTTCGGATGCTGTCTCCATGGCGGGAGGCCAGGTGCCCTAGGATACCTACAACAGAGGCAATCTTGGGTACCCGTTTCTCCCCAGGAATGGTGGGAGATCCAGGGAAGGGGTCTGCAGAGGGGGTTTGAGAAGAGCTTCCACCACTACCACCAGCACCACCTCCAGCCCCACCGTGGACACAGAAGTCCTTAAGGCCACAGGAGAGGACTCGAGAGATAATGGTGCCAGGAAAAGAGGAGCCAATATGTGCTACAACCCAGTCAAAGTGTGGGGAATGCTGGACAGAAGTATCCAGCAAGGCATCCACACATGCATCTGGGCAGCTACCAATGAGAGCAGAGAGGCACTGCACATAGATGTCCATTAATGTGCGGGTGGCCCTACACCCCATCCATAGCTGCAGCAGTTCGTTGAGAGAGCCAGTAGCATGGGGTACACGCTGATGCTGGCCTGAATATGTGCTGCTCAGTTGTCCCATGAGGTCAATGGACCATGCACTAATCACAGGCGCCCAGGCCTTTGGGTTGGCCCGAATAAACTCAGACAGTACCTGCTGTACTTCCTGCACCACATCCTCTAGACCAGGTCCCCCAGCAGGGACATGGGAGGATGGAGATGGACGAAGGTGAGGTGGACCAGACACAGGGCTTTCATCGAGAGCAGCCAGATGGGCCCTGACACTCTCATCAAAAACACCTCTTAAGTGGTCAAGCACAGCAGCACGAGCAGGTGGCAAAGACCGAAGCAGGAGAAGACCACAGCGAGCATGTTCCCGGGCTGAGAGCTGATGACCCAGAATGGGATCTACGCCAGTCAGAAAAGCCTTGATTTCCTGGGACAGCTCCTGAGCACTATAAGGAAGCAAAAGGAGTGTTGGATGATATTAGACAAGTTTTATTCCCACTATGAACTTCAGTTTCTATGTAAAATAAAGATAATAACTGTACTAAGTTTTTTTTCAAATTTGTCAATGGATCTTTATTTATTTATATGTGGTGCCGAGAATTGAACCCAGTGCCTCACACATGCTAGGCAAGCACTCTACCACTAAGTTACAACCCCAGCCCATTAAGAGTTTTTAAAGTAGTTATATATGATACTTGGCTCACACTAATCACTCAATAAATGCTTTTTTCCCCATTGACATCAATAACTTTTCTTTTCCCCCCAGTACTGGGGAATTTAGCCCAGGTTTGCTCAACCACTGTTATGCCACTCAGCCCTTTTTGAGATAAGGTCTCACTAAGTTGCTGAGGCTGGCTGCTCCCAGCCTCAATAATTCTTAAAATGGCCACATACTTTTTTTTTTTTTTTTGGTGCTAGGAACTGAACTCAGGGCCTTGCACATGCTAAGCATGTGCTCTGCCACTGAGCTTTCTAGCCAGGCCAGGTGCTCTTTAAGTACTTGGCATGTCATATTTCAGTCCTGTCAACAGTTCAATAAGGACTATGACTATTATGGTCTCATTTTGCAGGTAAGGAAATCAAGATCAAGCAATCAGATTATATGTTCCAAAATGATACCATTTCTGTGTTCTTCAGCACTAAATCCCCTTCCATTAAGGTGCCTGATGTATAGGAAGTACTCAATAAATATTTGAATTAAGCAAGCATATTTTGTGTTTCTATAAAATCTGCTTCCTTTCCAAGATAGGTATGGTGGTGCAAACCTGTGAACACAGCAACTTGGGAGGCTAAGGCAGGAGGATCACCAGCTCAAGACCACGCTCAGCAACTTAGTGAGACCCTCAGGAATTTAGTGAAAACTTATCTCAAAATAAAAAGAATTTAAAAAACTGAGCATAGTGATGCACCCTTGTAATCCCAGCAGCTTGGGAGGCTGAGGCAGGAGGATCCCAAGTTCAAAGCCAGCCTCAGAAACTTGAGAGAGGCCCTAAGCAACTTAGTGAGACCTTGTCTCTAAATAAAATATACAAAAAAAGGCCTGAGGATGTGGCTCAGTAATTAAGTGCCCCTGGGATCAATCCATGGTACCATAAATGAATGAATGAATGAATGAATGAATGAATGAATGAATGAATAGGACTATATATATAGCTCAGTGGTAGAGCACCCCTGGGTTCAATCCTCATTTAAAAAAAAAATCTTGGGGCTTAGGATATAGCTCAGTTGGTAGAGTGCTTGCCTCACATGCACAAGGCCCTGTGTTACATCACTAGCACCACACACGCACAAAAATGTTCCCAACTTTAACGCACCTCCCCCAACCCAAGTATTCTGAAAATTGACTTTTTTTTTGGTGGTACCAGGGATTGAACTCAGAGGCACTCCACTACTGAGCCACATCTCCAGCCTTTATTTAGAGACAGGGTCTCATTGAGTTGCTTAGCACCTCGCTGTTGTTGAGGCTGGCTTTGAACTCGCGATTCTCCTGTCTCAGCCTCCCTAAGTGCTGGGATTACAGGCCTGCGCCACCGCGCCCAGCTTGGAACGACTTTTAATGGAAAAAAACTGTGAGCCCCTTATTAAGGGCTCACCTTCCCAAATACCTGTTTATTCCCACATGCGCAAAAGTCCTAACCACTCACCAACAAATCAACAACCACCACCTACCCAGCACCCTCAATGTGCCTGGGAATCAGGGTGTCCCATAGCCCAGGGTAATGTCTTTCAACCCTTCCCCTTCTGAAACATATGGGTTTCATCTTAGAGATTCAGAAGACAATGTTACGGGAGAAGGCAAAATCCCCTTCCTCCTATCGCTTCTTCTGTCAGACAGGATGGAGCGGTGGGTATGGGCGCTCACTGGGCAATTCCTCTAGGGTTCCAACAAAAACCAAAACCGCCTGAGATGAAAGGAATGTGCAAGGAAAAGGATGGCGGAAACATTCAGAGGGTTTCTGGGCCTGGGTTCTCATGGACTCTCCACGAAGTCAGAGCCCTGGATCTCGACGGGTCAATAAAGGGAAGAGAGACTGGGTTCGCAAGAGTTCTGATATTCCCGACTCTTAGGAGAGCAAGGCCAGGGTCTGGCGTAGCTAGGTAGAGGGATTCAGGGAGAGGCGAAACCGAGGTCTCGGGAGGGCGGGCACTGGAGCCCAGACTTTTGGTGACACAGTCCCTGAGTTCTGGGAGGACGCGACCAGGAATCTCTGAGAACCCTGACCAGAGTTCTCGAGGTAGGATCCGGGTTTCTGCCGAGAACGCTAGGGATCCGCGCGGAGCCGCGCGATGGGGGAAGATACCAGGGGCTCTGACTACCTGAGAGGCGCGGGACCGTGGGTGGCGGGGGCAGGCCCGGGAGGCCCTGGGGCCCCGGGAGGGTCGCACAGCGCGGACATCCCGCAGCCCTACCCCAAGCCCGACGCGGGAGCGGCAGAGTAGGCGGCGCATGCGCGCTGACGGGAAACGCGAAAGAAACCCGCGACGTGGCCTCTCAGGAAAACTAATCCGGCTATGTCGGCGACCCTAGTACATTAGTTCCGCACTGCATCCGTGATAACCCGACGCTGACCCGCCCTCGTGGCAGCCATTTTTTTGAAAGGGTTATAGACACAATGAAGCTGGCTGTGACCATCCGTGGTGGAATTTAGTTTTCCTAAAGCCAAAGATACAAACGTTCAACTCACGAGCTTTTAAAAAAAAAAAAACAACAACAACGAAGCACTAGGCCTTGGGATGAAACTCAGCGATAGAGTGCTTGCCTAGCATGCACGAAGCTCTGGATCCCAGTACCAACAAAACTAAAACGAAAAAGCAATTAGAGAAAGGGGCTGGAAGCCGGGCGCGGTGGCTCAAGCCTGTAATCCCAGCATTTAGGGAGGCTGAGACAGGAGAATCGCGAGTTCAAAGCCAGCCTCAGCAACGGCGAGGTGCTAATCAACTCAGTGAGATCCTGTCTCTACATAAAACTCAAAATAGGGCTGGGATGTGGCTCAGTGGTCAAGTACTCCTGAGTTCAATCCTCAGTTCCAAAAAAAAAAAGAGAGAAGAGGGGCTGGAGTTATGGCTCAGAGGTAGAGTGCTCACCTAGCACCCATGAGGTAGTTCGATCTCAGCACCACGTAAAAATAAAATGGAGATACTGTGTCCATCTACAACTAAAAAATAAATATTTAAGCTGGGCGCGGTGGCGCACGCCTGTAATCCCAGCACTTTAGGAGGCTTTTTAGGTCATTGCACCTGGCAAAAATGCAAATTAAAAACAACTTTAATGCATTCCTTTTTATTTAGACTAAAGTTAAAATGCCAGGCTGTGTCTGCCTCTGGAGACGGCCTGCATTCTGTTGAGTGTGTGTTTTATTTATGTATGTACGCTGGGTATTGAACCCAGATGTGCTTTACTACTGCGCTATATCCTCAGCACTTTTTATTTTTTATTTTGAGACAGGGTCTAAGTTGCTTAGGGCCTCACTAAGTTGCTGAAATTGGCCTATGAACTTTGTGATCCTCCTGCCTCAGCCTCCGGCGTGGCTGGAATTACAGGCATGCCCCATGGTGCCAGGTGCCAGGCAAGTGTATATTCTTTGCTTTACCCACAAAGGCCTCTCTGTTTAAAAAAAAAAAAAAAAAAGTTGCCTCCATTCTCCCTTGAATATGTATCTACTTTCCTACATAAACCTTTGCCTTTGAAAAAAATTCAAATTCCGTAAAGGCCCTAAATTTTATGATCCTTGCCTCCCTCTCCAACCTCATCTTTTTTCTGTCTCCCCTTTATCACTTCACTGAGCTAGAGTTCTGACAGTTCTAAGAGAAGACAAGCTCCTTTTCTGCACAAGAGTTAGAAGAAAAATATAAAGAATGGGAAGAAAAAAAGTATTAAGTATGGATGTACCCTCCCTTCCTGTCCTTAGTACATCTGAATACAGTTCAGTTTTTTTTCTCGGCTGGCGGTGGGTACTCGGGATTGAACCCAGAGGCACTTCACCACTGAACTACATCCCCAGCTACATCTCTAGTCTTTTTTATTTATTTGAGACAGGATCTTTCAAGTCGCTGGGATCACAGGGATGCGCCACTGTGCCTGCCACAATTTTCAAATAACTATTTTTCCTTTCTGTATTCAAAACCGAAGGGTAAGCAGGGTGCAATGGTGCATGCCTGTACCCCTGAATTCAATCCCTGATACAAAACAACAACAACAAAATACTGAAGGGCAGAGGAAGCTCATTGGTAGAGCACTTGCCTAGCATTTGTCAGGCCCTGAATGTCATCCCTAGCACCACAAAACAAAACAAAAACACCTGGACAGAAGAAAATGCTAGGTGAGCCTGGAACATACTGCAATAGAAAGCAAGGAAGAGTTCAAATACAGTTCTTGTGTAAAAGTTTACAAGGAGGGACCACATTCAACAAGCTAGTGTTGGTCAACTTTGGCACAATAACCACAAAAAAAAAATAATGCAATATTAACACATTGAAAATATCTAAATCCGGGGCTGGGGTGGTGGCTCAGTGGTAGAGCGCTTGCCTAGCATGCGTGAGGCACTGGGTTCGATCCTCAGCACCACATATAAATAAATAAGAAATAAAGGTCCATCAACAACTAAAAAAAAAATATTTAAAAAAAAAAAAAAAAGAAAGAAAAAAAAAAAGAAAATATCTAAATCCATAGTGATTCTAAAAGGCAGGGTAGGGGCTCTTCTTTCCAGACTGTCAGAGGAATAATATGAATGAATGATAGAATTAGAAAATTACTATTTTGCAGCACAGTAATAACTAATCCAGGTAAAGATCATCATGGATATTAACACCACTGAGTGATGTCATTGGTGAATATTCATACTCATTAATTCCTATGGATTAAAAAGTAATCCATGGATTAATTACAAAGAGAAAGGTGTGTTTTCCCTTGCTGCTTATAGTTACCATTGAGACAAACTAACATTATAACAGGGAAGTATACAATATCATTTATGTACTTTTTGTTCAAAATGCTTACTTATCATAAATCGAAGGAAATATTCAGGAAAACTCAGACAAAGCCAGACTGTGGAATATACTCAAATAAATTAGGTTATACTCTTCAAAACTGTCATCTAAAGTAAGCTATAAACAATAAAATACTGTTCTAGATTAAAGACTAAAGACACGTGACAAATACAATATGTGATCCTTGATGGGCTCCTGGATTGTGGGGGGAGAAAAACAACAAAGAATGTTATTGGATGAACAGGACATTTGAATATGAAAACCTAGCTATTTTATCAATATTAAAAATCATAGTTATAGCCAGGCATGATGGCGCACGCCTGTAATCCCAGCAATTTGGGAGGCTGAGAC
>PVHX01019549.1:0-34165 GCA_004024805.1 Geosciurus inauris
CTACTGTTCTGTCAATGGATTCTATTATTGTAGCATCTTGGTTTGTTTGGTGCATTTTCTTTCTTTGTTTTTTCATGCTGTTCATGTGTCTTACCCTCTAGCAGTGCTTATCTAAGGTATTATGGTTTCTACTCTATAATCTTGTAGTGTCCCTGCAAGTTACCAATACTTCACCTCTGGTATAACCAGGCCTGTAAGGACCTTGGGGATAATTTTTCTGGTACTGGTTGTTGTCTCTAGACAGAAGTAGGCAGGGACAGCTGCTGGTTGGTAGTTGGGGGACTGCAGCATGGTCAGTGTACTCCTCCATGTGTCAGGCCAGGCCCTTTGCAGATTTTTATTGTTGTTTTTCATTTCCTCCTCATGGAATATTTTGCCAAGAATATTCTGTAGTGCAGGGTTTCATGCTGTAAATTCTTTTAAGTTTTGTTTATGTTGGAATATTTTCATTTCAACATCAAATCTAATACTTAATTTTGCTGGATATAAGATTCTTGGTTGGCATCCATTGTCTTCTAGAGCTTGGTATATGTTTTTCTAGGCTCTTATAGCTTTAAGGATCTGGGTTGAGAAGTCTGCAGAGATCCTAATTGGTTTTCCCCTATATATATCTGATTCCTTTCTCTTGTGGCTTTTAAAATTGGTGTCCTGTAAGCCTCTTATATTTGATTTTCCAATTTATTCTTCATTCTTGGAAAATTTTCTGATATTATCATTGAATAGATTGTTTATTCCTTTGGTTTGAAATTATATGCCTTCCTCTATCCCAATCATTTTTAAGTTTTAGTCTTTTCATGTTATCTTATAATTCTTGGAAATTATGCTCATGGTTTTTTACCACCTTCACTGTGTGGTCAACTTTGTTTCCAAGATTATGTATTTTGTGTTCATGTCTGAGGTTCTGCCTTCCAAGTGATCTAATCACTTGGTGATGCTTTCTATTGAGTTTTTAATTTGGTCTTTTATTTCTTTCATTTCAAAGATTTCTTTTTAATTCTTTTTCAGAATCTTTGTCTCCTTATTGAAGTAATCTTCTGCTTCCTGTATTTGCCTGTGTAGCTCTTTGTCAAAATGATCTTTTGCTGCCTGTGTTCCTGTGTTTGATCTCTTCTATCATAGTTTAATTCACAGAACATTTTAATTATTGAATTCTTTCTCTGACATTTATTCTGCTGTGCTGACAATAGATTCTAATAATGCAGTATCTTGGTTTGTTTGGGGCACTTTCTTCCCTTGTTTTTTCATGTTGTTTATGTATATTCTCTTCTAGCACTACAGATCCGAGATGGTACAATTTTTATCCTATAGGCTTATAGGGGGGTGCAGGGTTCCAATACCTCTCCTTTAAGGGGAAGACCAGTATTAACAAATCCAAAAACAAACAACATAAAGCTTTAAACCAAGTAGCTCCTAATAGGACATTTATGGTTTTGTCACAACATACAGAAATTATTAGTTCAATTAGTATCTACAATATAAACAGTGAGCTTGCAAAAGGGTCTATAGTTTCTGCTGGTGGACAAAGAGAGAACTGGTGAGGGAGTGTAGGATGTGATGTTAGGGAGTTAGAAAGTAAGGATATAAAGTTATTAGATCTTAGAAAGCATGAAAGAGGAATCCAAAAGAAGTTGGCTAGTATGAGGAGAAAAGAGAGAAAGAGATTTGGGAGAGGACAAGTAGAAAGAAAATAAAGAAAGTACATACAACAAAGAAACATACAAATTAAGAAAAATAAAAATATTAAAATAAAAGATAAAAGAATATACAATACAACTGTAATGTACTAATTAGATATCTCAGTCTTCAGTAGCCTGATGCATGAAAAATACTTGGTTTCACAAATGTTGGGGATATGAGGGCAGGAAAAGAGATAGAGAGAAAAGAAGAAGAAGGAAAAAGAAAGAAAAGAAAAAAATAATAGAAAAAATCTCAAGGTAAATAAAAAAGATTGTTTCTGTTAAAGTTCAATATTTTTCCTGATTCCTTTTTCATCCAGTATATGGGGTTGTCTGTTGTTTGCTGGTATCTCCTCCCTTGGGATGGTGCTGCTTATTAGGGTATGTGAGCTGTTTTTAGAGGTGGAGCTTCTGGATGTGGGATTTAGCACTTGCCAATCCCCATGGAAGACTCTACCCCAAGGATTTCCCTTGGGGCCCTTCGTGTATTGTGGGCTCCTGCTTTTATCTCCTATATCACCTGTAGACCTCACAATTCTGGATCTCTCATTTAGTCTCTAAACTATATCTCTCTTACCTTCTACCTTTCTACTTCTCAATCAGGAACCTCTCTCTGAAGGTCTTGTGAGCTATGCTCTGGGGCCTGAGCACCTGTTGCAGAGAGCTGTTTTGTGTCAGGCAGATCAGGACCAGGCTTTGCAATCTATGGCCAGGCCATGTAGCTGCAAGTGCTGTGCCTGGTTAGCTGCAGGGGAGAGGGGTGAGCTGCAGAACTATAGGTACCTTCATACTGCTTCTGGGCCCCAGGGGTTGTCCCGAGCTGGGAGTTGCCCCAACTAAAGATTGTGATGGCAGTAGTGAGGATAATCCGAGATGGTGACAAAAGTGTCCCAAGATGGAGGTGTCTGCTTTTAGAGATGGGTGTCAGGGTGACCCAAGTGGTGGCACTGGGTGATATGTTCAGAGATGCAGCTCTGTGGCATACAGTGTTGTGGCAGGTGGCTGTCTCCAGATCCTGTTTGGTGTCCCCAGGTGTAGGCTACTGTGTGAAGGGGACTATGGCTGTGGGTGTAGTGTCTAAGATGGAAGTGAATAGGGGAGCCCCATGCTGGTAGATGGAGGTCTACAAGAAGCAGGAGTCAGGGGTTCTGCACAGGAACAGCAGTTGGGGGTCCTGCATGGGAGCATTTGCTATGGGTCCTGTGTGGGTGGGTGACCAGAAGTCCTGTGAGGTGTGTGGGCATTGATGATGGGGTTCTGTGTGATAGCAGGTCCTGTGGGGGGGAGTGGCCAGGGTCCTGTGCAAATGCCAAGGCCTGGAGACCCATGCGGGCACATGGCTGGAATTCCTGTATAGGAGCAAATGTTGAGGATCCTCTGATAACTCACAAAGAAACAGTATTTTCACTGCTTTAATCCCAGGTCATGAAGTGACTAGGAATGTAGTGTCCATCTAAGCCACCATCTTGGATTCTCCCCCTCTTTACATCTTTCTTGAAGTTTTAACTAGATTAGCTAGATTAACTTTCTCATGGTTTTTAAATATTGATTTGAGAATATACTTTGATAAAATCATTTCTTTCTCTCTTTAATATCAGAATTATTTCTGTCATTGAAAGTATATCAGTGTGGCAATGCACACTTGTAATTCCAGTGACTTAAGAGGCTAAGACAGGAGGGTTGTGAGTTCAAGACCAGCCTCAGCAACTTAGCAAGACTCTAAGCAACTTAGTGAGATCTTGTCTCAAAATTTGAAAAAAAATTAAAAAGGGCTGGGATGTGGCTCAGTGGTTAAGCACCCCAGGGTTCAATCACTGGTACTAAAAACATATAGTAAAATAAAAATAAGAGTACATCAGCATTGGCTTCCAGAAACTAAAATATTCCTTCTTTTCTCATTTGGCCTTTTAAATATTATTTTTTTAAAAATGTTATAACTTGACAAGATGATATTTATGACTCCTGGGAAAATTTTGGAACACTAGTCTTATAAAATTGATTTAAATGTACAGATATTCTGAACATTTGAAATATGAAAAGTATTTCCATCTTATTAAAGGTATGAACAAAACAAATAAAAAAAAATCCAAAATAGGCAAATCGAGTAAAATCAAAATATATTATAACCCAAAGAAAAAAATAAATATGACATTAAAAATATTTAAGCAAGCCCAAATAGTTAGATTTGTTTAATCAACAAGCAAAAAATTTGAATATAGCTGCTCAGCAATAGCATGTGCACACGTGTGCACATGCACAAATAAAATGAGAATGAAAACAAGAGGACTTTTTCTTTTAATCTGTCAAAAATAACCTTGAACTAAATCAACTATATGAGGAAACCTTGGATAAGCCTAAATGAGGCCACAGTTAGCATTAGCTCAACCTACACCAGGAGATGGAAACTAAACTCAGCATTGTTGTGTCTCTGAACTGAATTGACAAAGAGTAAGACAGCTAAAATGGTTTGTACCTGTAGGTCTGGGCTACACAGAGGAGGGATCTGGACAAAATAGTTCTGTGTGGCTTCCCATTATGCTTGACTAGGGATTGACAGAACCCAGGAGGGCAAGAGTAGTCCAGGATTAGCAGAGATAAGGCTAACTGACAAATAAGGTACTAGAGGCCAGATAATCTGAGTTTAGAGTCTTGACCCAGGGAGAGTGAAGAGACTTTGTTATTACCTATGGCAACCATAAGCTCCTAACTTAATACTGGAAAAGCATTTAGGATTACCTTAGAATTAAAGGCCACATCATAACGCAAACATAAGTGTAAGGGCAAAAATTCATTTACCACTTGTTCTTGTAAATAAAGATCTATTGGAACATGTTTACACCCATTCTTTTGCATCCTGTCTGTGGCTGCTTTTAATGAAAGTAGTTTAACAGATTTCAAAACCAAGCCTTATACTCTCCATGGCCACTTAATTCTAGTAAGCCCATGGTTGGCTTGTTATCTGCTCTTGGGTAGCAGGCTTGTTGGTCATACTACCACAACTGTGCCAAGCCTGGAATTCTGTGACTATAAATGTCATAGATCATTTTCTCTGTGATGCTATAGGTCTGTGTTCCTTACCCTGCATCTATGCATCTGACACATTTGTAGGATTAGCTACAGCCAAATGACAAATAATCTCAAAATTAATGCCCTCAGGCACAGATTCCTGGGTCAGCTTGATGTTTATGGTGATCTGGGGAGCAATCCTCTTGTTCTCAGGATTGACTTAATGACTGATTCTTGCTAACAGAGTCTCTTTCACAAATATAGAAATTGAATGGCTCTTGATGAAGAGTACTAAGTTCACTCCAGATGGTGTATTATGCTGTAGGCCACACTTGCTCACATGGGAGGTCATGTCACTGCACGGCAGCAAGTACTGGCATGCAAGGTACACTATCCATCCTACCACATTGTATTACAGAAGCACACTGCACAATCAGCCATGATTTGAGGGAAAGATATAGAATCATCTACTGATGGAAGGAACTAGAGAGACGCATTGCAAAAAGTGAATAGAGGAAGTGAGTCATTTTTCTATTTTTCCTTACTTTTTAAATGTTATATTTTACAGTTCTCTATTTTGATTTAATTATTCGACTTCTCTTTAGTATGCACATGATCTCAGAAAGGAAATGGGGCCTGATGTTGCTTTTCAAATTAATTTTTAATGAATTATAGCTGAATGAAACTCAAAGAAAATACCTTTTTTCTATTTTTAAGTCTTATTTTAAGAAATGTGTACTCAGGTCTTTCATTCCTTTTTAATTGAAGTTGCTTGGGGGTTGCTATTAAGTTGCTGTTGTGAACTCCTTCTATTGTATGTTTTGTATAATATTTTACAAATATTTTTCTCCTGGTTCATTGGCTGCCTTTTAATTTTGTTGATTTTTTTTTTCTGTGCAAGAAGCACTGTAGCTTGATTTGTTCATTTTGCTGTCTGTGTTTTTATGTGATATACAAAAAAATCATTGCTAAGTCCACTTTCAAGGATCTTTACCCTTATGTTTTCTTTCTAGAAATTTTACAATTTCAGGTCTTACATTTAAGTTTTTAATAGGGTGATGATCAGATGAAAACTACTGGTCAGAATTTCTAACACAGAGATACTAACAAAAAGTCAAAATGAATAAAGTTTAAAATTTGACTTTGCATAGTCATCTCAGGAGACTGATACATTTGGGGCTAAACTGATGCTCACTTGCCTCTCTCATATCAAACCCTCCTATGTTTTTAAATGGAGCTTCCCTTGATTTACAGTTGAAGATCTTACCTGTCTTCTGCCTCATTTTCAACATAAACCCAGTGAAATTTTACGGACCATGTATTTAAGTGAGCTGGGGCCTGGTACTGAACTACCATGAGTCATAATGTACAGTGGGCATCTTGATTGTACATACCTTGATTGTGATATGATTAGTATGCTCACAGAAGTGTTATGTAAAATATAAAGGCTATCCAATGAACAAAGAGTCTTCCCTGGTTTTATATGATTTAGGAGAACAGCCATTATTAGAAACTCATTTGAATTTTAATAGCCACTTTATTTATAAAATCAAAAACTGAGGACCAGCTCACCATGAATAAGCTTCTGAGAATGTTGAGACTTTGGATGATTTTGAGCTTTCAGTAATTTAGTTTTGACAACTGGTAAAGATATCTACATCAGATTCTAAATATATCCTCAGATAATAGAGAAATTTAAAAGTTAAACACACCTTCAACCTTAGTTATGGGAAGAACTGATTCTCATAATATGGGTTCTTTTTTTTGTTTAACATGAGAATGACTTACACTTGACATTCCCTATTCCCTACAGATCTGAGAGGGTGACATTTGGTGCTTTATTACCATTTTGTTTGTTTATGTTCTTGCTTGTGCCAAAGTAAATCATCTTTATTTCCAAACTTATTAATATCTCTGAACTGTGACATTGGCATTCACCAAAACAAAGATGTGATTATAGAAGTACATATTCTTATTTTCCAACAATCTCTTCAGTATTTTCCAAATTTACTGCTTGGTAAATCATCCAGGTCCTTTAGCATCAAGTAATGATAAGATTGATAAACTTGTTGCTGTTGGTCAACAAATGTCTTTATATAATTGTGCACAAGCCTCACATTCTTTATATCATCAGAATGCTTCTAATTTACATAAAAATTAATATTACTAGGGAACAAGCTTGTCATATTATTTGCCAATGTTCACAATGGGTTATACATATTCCATCTTCACCAATTGGGGTTAATCTTCATGGTTTATGACCAAATCGGTTATGGAAAATGGATGTAACTCACATCCCTCAGTTTGGCAAACATTGTTATGTTCATGTTATCATTAACACTTACTCTTGATTTTATTTTTGCCACTGCCCATGTAAAAGAAACTACTAAATATGTTATTTCTCATTGCCTAGGTGCTTTTGCAGCATTAGAATGCCCTTAACAGATTAAAACTGATAATGCTCCAGCTTATACTAGTTTTCCTTCTCAGCAGTTTTGCAATCATTTTCACATTGATCATAAAAACAGGTATTCTTTATAATCCTCAAGGTCAAGCTATTGTAGAATGAGCTCATTTATCTATTAAGATCTATTTTTCTATTACAATTACAAAAACAAAAAGGGGGAAATTAAGCCCCACAAAATAACCTTAATCATGCTTTGTTTATTTTAAAATTTTAAAATTGTTACTTTGAAGGTTGCAGTGCTACCAAGAGACACATGTCTTCCACTGTAACATGTCCCTTGGGCCAAGTTTGGTAAAAATATTTACAAACATGACAGTGGGAAGGACAAGATTTGATGATAATGTGGGGTAGAGGCCATGCTTGTGTTTTCCCAGAAGGTGCCTTTCATCCTATTTGGCTACTTGAATGTATCATCAGACATGGAGGACTTAGAGTGAAGATTCAAATGACTAAAGATTGATCCAGAAATGTCAGCCCTGACCCCCAGTAGGAAGAGGAAGCTAGAAAGGAGGAAAAAGACAAAGAAGGCCCAGAGAGATTGAATGTCCAAACTACCATTGTGGAAACAACTGAAGAATCTGAAACAACAGGCTAAACAGATAGTTCAACAATAAAGAGAAATTAAGTCTCCAGCCACAATGTTTCTGGTCATGGTTGCTCTATTGAGTTGTCAGGTAAGTGGGGCCCAGGAATAAACCTATTGAATATGTTTTCCAGATCCACCTTTAGTACACCTAGCAATGTGGACTGGAGAATCCATCCCAGTATTTATTAATGATACTCATATAATGAATGATTTTACAGATACTCATATGACACCCATCTGTGTGACTGGATTTAATTATATTGGTTACAGTGGACAGCTACCTATGTGTTGATCCCATGATAAGAATGCTGGCTGTCTAAGGGTACCTTTTGAGGAAAAGACAGCATATGGGGGGCCTAGAAAAACCAATTGTATTGGCCCCTGGGACTCAAGACCATCTGTCTGGACAGTTATTAAAATAAGACTTTCTCATAACAAGCCAGTCATTTCTGCAAAATGTCTGCCAATACCTTACTGTTCTAATCATTCTGCAATAGAATTTGGCAACTTTCCTAAATGGATGGAATGTACAAATGTCTTTCCAGCACAGCATAAGGTTTCTAGAAATAGTGGATATATTTTAAACTGGTCTCCAAGAATTGATAAAATATGTAAGAATGCAACGACCCCTGGAGGTTTTGTTGATAATATTCTAACCTTCAGTGAAGGTGGTATCAAAAAAGATCTTTGGTGCTTAATCTCAGCTCAGACTATCTATATTATACAGATAGCCCTATGCCTGACCCTCTTTGAGGTTCCTGCTATAGCCTGTAAGCCTATGTTCAATATCCTATATTTTAAATACTGGAAATGTAAGAGTTAAGAAAAAAAGATGATAAATATGTTGTAGCCTGTAGAAGGCACAATCTAACTAATTGCATCATTATATTTAACAGAGGGAAGGGAACATTAATTCTTCATCAACCCTCCTTTGTCTTACTACCAACCAACATTTCAAAACCATGATATGATGATGCTGGTATTCAAGTTTTACAACAGATGCACGCTCAGTTTACCAGACCCAAGTGAGCTCTTGGTCTCACAATTCTTGGAGTCACTGCTTTGATATCATTTATTGCTTTTACTGTTACTGCCTCAGTGGCTATATCTCAAAACATTTGACATGCAAATTTTCTTAATAATTTGGCTCAGAATATTTCCAAAACCTCCATAATCAGATAAATATTGAAAAGATTGAAACTAATTTGAATGCCTTTGAAACAATTGTCATAAATATTGGTAATGAGCTTTCTGCTCTCAAGTTTAAGGAAAGGCTTAAATGCCATGCTGATTATAAATATGTCTGTGTTACTGTCACCAAATATAATGTTTCCCAATGAGATTGGGAAAAAGTTAAAAATCATCTAATGGGTATTTGGCATAGCAATAATAATAGCCTGGATCGTATGAAGTTACATTGTCACATCCAGGATATTCAAAAAAGCAAAATTGATCTTATGAACCCTACCTCTCTAGCTGATCAAATACTTCAAGAGTTAAAGGGCTTTAATCCTGGAAACACGCTGAAACATTCTGCATGGTATATTATTGGAATGATCTGTTTGCTACTAATTCTCTTTTGCATTATAATAATAGGTTGTCATACCCTCTAATCAAGTATCCAGGAACTTGAAATAACAGCTCATCATTTACATTTGCAAAGTTAAAAGGGGGAATACACGGGAAGCCATCTGTGGAATGCGTGAGGACCTTCTCTCAGCATGGCAGCCAGGGGAGAAGATAAGGCTGGCATTGCAAACTTTCTGTAGCATTCCTGCATCAAAAGACTGCCCAATGCATGTGCCCTCCTCTTTTGCTGTGCTAGGAAGGTCCTCATTGCAGTACCAGAAATGGGTGTATCCTATTAGGAACTGAGCAACCTACCTGCCCCCACCTATTTCCTATCTTGGTAAAGAATATTCAATGAAAGGTCTCTGAAGTTCTCCAACATAAATAAAGCAGATGCGGACTCCTTTGTGTTAGAAGCTAGACCCATCTGGTCTGCTTGCCTGTCCTGCCTCTGCTTTTGAAACCATTTTCTGTGTTCTGTGGTTATTTTGCTGTTTATTTCTCTTAGCTTTTATTGCTCAGCCAGCCCATTCCACTGGAGGGAATTTCATCTCCATTGCCCACATGGGAGGTGGGCAATAAGAGATGTGAACAATCAGATGTAGGAAGCTCAAACTTCTCCAAGAAGACTCAACTCTAAAAAGTCTAACTCAACTCAACTTAGACTCAACTCTAAAAGCATATTACAGCTAAGCTGTCAAAAAGTTGAAGATAGAGTTTATAAGAACAGTAAGAAAAAAGCATCAAGTCACATATAAGGGATTCCCATTAAACAAATAGCATGTTTCTCCAGAGGAACCTTACAGACTAGGAGAAAATGAGATGATATTATTAGAGTTGAAAAACAAGAACTGCCAGCCAAGAAAAGCTGGCCTTCAGAAATAGAGTAAAAAATCAGTTAAGGGAATTCATCACCACTAGACCACATCATGAAAGCAAGCAAAAATATAAACTGCACTGGTAGAGTAGATATACAAATGAAAAACAAAAAGAACAAAACTTACAACTAAAGTAAAAAACAAAAACAAAAAGATAAACAACAAAAGAGGAAGAATGAAATAAAGGATATATTAAGCAATAAGAAGACAATAAAATGCCAAGTGTAAGTTCTTAAATGTCAATAATAAAAATAAACATTGAATTCTTCAATTAAATGATACTGAGCACTTATTTCAATTCACAAAATAAGATCCTAACATACACCACCTATAAAAACTCATTTCACCAGTAAACACATACATAGATTAAAAGTAAAGGTTGGAAAAATATATTCCACGTAAACAGAAACCAAAAGTGAGCAGGAGTAGCTAAACCTAATCAGATATTAGTGTGACGTGCTAAGCCCCAAACAAGTTGTTTTTACCATCTTCATCCTATTTTCCTGAAGAAGTTCTTCACCTAATCCCTTTGATGTACCTATCCATATAAGTAACTGTGTGGCCTCCATTTTGGTGTTTGATCCAGTCTCCATCAGAGCTGGTCCATCCCACTGAGCCTCCACTTTTCACAAATAAATGAATCTTTTTCTTTCTTATTTCTATAATTTATAATTAATTTCTCAATCCAGCTCATCGCCTGCATCGGTTAACTGTCCATCCTCTGTGCTGGTCATGGGGATTATAAAGGGGGGGCTGCGGATGTAGCTCGGTGGTAGAGAACTTGCTTAGCAAGTGTGAGGCCCTAGGTTCCATTCCCAGTACTCCCCAAAGTAAACAAATAAAAAGAAAGAAGAAGGAACATTTGAGAAGGTACAAAAAGAGAAAAACAGGGAGGTCAAATAGCACTGTAGATCAATTCAACATAAAAGACATTTACAGCACATTTTGTCCATAACTACAGAACACATATTATTCTCACCAGCACATTAAATATTCTCAAAGAGAGAAAAATATGCTTGGCATTAAAAAAGTCTCAACAAATTTTTAAAAATTGAATATGTATCGTATATCTTTTTTAACTATAATGAAATAAAACTAGAAATGAACCATAAGAAGAACTTTGAAAAATATACAAATACATGGAAATTAAACCATACTTCCAAATGACCAATAGCAGGCAAGGATAGTTTGATATATTCAAATCAATAAATATGTTACATTAAATTAACAGAATGAAGAAGAAAAGCTATATGATCATGCTGGATGTTGTGGTGCACACCTGTCATCTCACCGATTTAGGAGGCCAAGGCATGAGGATTGCAAGTTTGAGGCCAGCCTCAGCAATTCAGCAATACCTTCAACAAGTTAGGAAAACCCTGTCTCTGAAAAAAAAAAAAAAAAAAAAAAGACTGGATATAATGCCCTTGGATTCAATCACCAGTACCAATAGATATGGGAAAAAACTTTTGATATTATTCAACAACCCATCATGATAAAAACTCAGCAAACTAAAAGCATAGGAAACAATTAAGATTCTACTGAATGAGGATAGTTTAATGCTCATCTTCTAAGATGTGAAACATGACAAGGATACCCACTTTCACCACTCTTATTTCACAGTGTAGTGAAGTCCTAGATAGACCAATTAGGCAAGAAAAATAAAGGACACTCAAATTAGGAAGAAGAAAATTAGATTGCCCCTGTTTGCAGATGACATGATCTTATATAGAGAAAACTAAAATACTTTTTAAAAAAATGTATTTATTTAAATTGATAAACAAATTTAGTAAATTTTCAGGATAAAAAATTAACATATGAAAATTATCATGTCTAAAAACCAATAATAAATTAGCTGAAAAATAAATCAAGAAAGTCATCCCATTTGCAATAACTATTAAAAAATGTAAAGTACCAAGGAATAAACTTAGCAATGGAAGCAAAACATCTCTACAATAAAAACCATAAAATAAAGATGAAATAAGTTGAAAAGGACCCTCAAATGGAAGGTTATTTCATGTTTATGGATTTGAAGAATCTATATTGTTAAAATTCAATGCTACCCAAATAATTTACAGATTCAGTGCAGTCCTCATAAAAATACCAAAGATATTCTTTACATAACTAGGAGGAAAAATCCTAAAATTCATATGGAAGCACAAAAGGTACCAAATAGGCAATACAATCTTGAGCAAAAGGAGCAAAACTGGAGCCCACAACTAATTTCAAAACATAATACAAAGCTATAGTAACAAAAATAGCCTGGTACTAGCATTAAAGTATCAGTTGTTGCACAGATCAATGCAACAGAATAGAGAGCATAGAAATAAATCCACACATACACAGCCAATTATTTTTCTTTTTTTTTTAAAAATTATTTTAGTTGTAGATGGACACAATATCTTTATTTATTTATTTTTATGTGGTGCTGAGGATTGAACCCAGTGCCTCACATGTGCTAGGCAAGCGCTCTACCACTGAGCCACAATCCTAGTCCCCAGCCAACTATTTTTCATCAAAGTTTCCAAGAACATACAATGGGTAAAGGACAGTCTCTTCAACCAATAGTGGTAGGAAAAATATGTATCCACATGTAGAATAATAAAACTAGATCCCTACCTCTCCCTATATACAAAACTAAACTTAAAATGGATTTAAGACTTAAATGTCAGACCCCAAATTTTGAAACTACTAGAAGGCATAAGGGAAACACTTTAGGATATTGGTTTTGGCAAAGGCCTTTTGGGATTATCCACAAAGCACAGGAAACAAACCAACCAACCAACCAACCAACCAACAAGCTTATATCAAACAAAAAATCTTCTGTAATGCAAAGGAAACAATCAACAAAACTAAGTAACCTGCAGAATGGGAACAAAATTTTCAAACTACTCATTCAACAAAGGATTAATAACAAGAATATATAAAAAACCCAACTACTCCATAACAAAAGTAGTGAACATCCAATTTTAAAATGAGCAAATGATCTGACCAGAGTTGTTTCAAAAAGAAGACCTACAAATGGCTAACAAATTTATGAAAATATACTCAACATCAATAATCATCAGAGAAATGAAATCAAACCACGAGATCCCATTTCATCCCAGCTAGAATGACTATTAACATAAAAGCAAAAAATGACAAAAACTGGTGAGGATGCAGAGAAAAAGAAACTCTCATACATTGTTGAAGGAAATGTAAACTACTATACCCCTTATGGAAACCAATGGAGGTTCCTCAAAAAACTGTAGAACTACCATACGATCCAGGAATCCCACTGCTAGACTATTTCCTTTGGGAAATGAATAAGTATGTAGAAGGGATATCTGCACTCCTGTGTCTACTGCAGCATTCTTCACAATAGCCAAGATGTGGAATCATCCCAGGTTTTCATGAGCAGATACATGGATAAAGAAAGTTTTTGCATGCGCGCACGCACACACACCCACACCCACATATTCATATAATTGAATACTAACTCAGACATAAAAATATTGAAAACCAGGCACAGAAAGACAAATGTTGCATGATCTCGTGCATATATAGAATGCAAAATAATAATAATTTCATAGAAGCTGTGAGTAGAATAGTGGTCACCAAGGGCAAAAGAGGAATAGAGCTTGGTGATTAAAATAAAAAATATATTCAGAAAGGAGAATGAATTCTATGTTAGGGTGGATATCATTGACAACAAATTATTTTATATACAAAAGAGCTAGAAGAAAAGATTTTGAATGTCCCAAAGACAAAGAAATCATTAATGTTTGAGATGATGGACATGCTGATTACTCTAATTTGATAATTGTATATTATATACATGTATCAAAATATCACACTATAGTCCGCAAATATATATGATATGTCTACTAAAAATAATTTTTAAAAATAAAATAAGTTAATTGCAATAAATGATTCATGTATGATTACATATATATTAATTTGGAATACATTTAAAAGTTTAAGAACATTTGGCATTATATGTCCAATAATGCAAAATTACATTGTTAATGTTTATTTGTAAATAGCATTTATAAACATATTGACACTTTTGTAGAAAAAAAACTTGAATTTGTAAGCAGCATGGGTTATGTAATTTTACATATTTTCCTGTCTAATTGAAATTTCCAAACTATAATAAGTAATTCATGTAACAACATTTAATGAAAAATGTGGTTTCTTATGATCCTCCCTCAGTTTATGTATAGTGAAAGTTTTTGAAGAAAAGAAACTAAAGTTGTGTTTAATTCTATTATCAGATTTTTCTGTTGTTCTACTGGCTTTTATCCACAGCTGCATCTTCCTATCTCTAAGGACACTGTCTCCAAAGAAGCCCAAGTTAGCATAGTTTCTTTTAACCTCAAATTTAGTTACTCTGAAGATTCATTAGTAATTGTTTGTAGGTCACCAGGGACTGTTTTTCATTTAGTTGCATTTTTATCAAAGAGAGCAAATGTTAAGCTAGATACAGCGAAAGTGCTCATTGTCCTGAGAAGTCAGAGTAGCAACTCTCCTAAGGTGTAGATTCCTAACATTCCACAGTCTTCATAATGAAATCTTTTCTTTTCTTTCTTTCTTTTATTTTAAGGGTATGAAAAACAGTACAAGGAAGTCCAAGGAGCTGGTTGAAGATAGATACCACTGAGATGTTTGTGCAACCTAGAGTTGTCATGAATTTGACAATGGATTCATAAGAAAATGTGACAAGAAGTTCATATGAAAGTCATCTTAATAACCATTTCCAGTTCAGAAATCCTAAGATTTTGTGTTTCAACAACAAATAGAAACTATGATTGACAGTTAAAATAGTAAGTGCAATAAAGTTTATCATTTTAATTTAGTTATATTTACTTTTGTGTAATCTAAATTTTATTATTTCTGGAAGACAAAAAAATTTAGCTATCTCTTATAAAGAAAAAAATGTGAGTGATAATTTTTATATTTAGAAGTATGCTTTTTTATTTATAGAATCTGGTTTCCTTGGTTATGTAAAATGCCACTTTGGGGAGATGTTTATGCATTTAACTTTGACATATAAATGTTAAAATTTGATAGCTATCCAGAAATATATTAGCTATATTGTCAACTCACATCAGAAACTAAAATATATGTGCATATAACAATCCCAACCCCCTAAAAGAATGATAAACTGACAGAATTTGCATCACCTCATTAGAGATCTCTGTTCTTATTTCAAACATACACTTTGAAAGCAGAATAAACAAAAAAACAGTCTCATTTAGAGCATGACCAATATACAGTGGTGATAAGGCTGATTAAGTTTACTCAGTGACATGATCAATGTGTTACCTGAGAGATCAGAAGGGAAACTTGGAGGAAGGAATTATACCTGAATATCTTGACAAAGTGAAGGCAGTTTCTCTATGAGCTATGAAGGTAATAAACAAAAGCAGAAAATTTCATCTCTTGAAAAGCAAAAGTAAAAAAATTAACAGTGGTTCAAAGTCACAGAAAATTTAAACAAAGTTAATGTCAAAACTCTTTAAGAGTCCAAATTGAAAGAACAATAGCTTTGTAGGCATCTAATTGGAAAATATACAATAAATGAATTAACTTAGGAATATTTTTTCGACAATTGAAAAACATGTGTATAACTGTGTATATTGTGGGGACTGTGATGATGAAAAAGATACACACAGCCTGATCCCCACCCCAAATTAGCATTCTTTCTTAAGTGTCAGTATGGTAGCACATCCTGTTTTCTACTAGAGTACAGTGATAGCAGTCATCAGACTTGCTGAAAACTTTTTAGAGGGCTTAAAAACAGAGTTTACAAGGAAGATTTTTGGATGTCATTTACATAAAGTGGTAGATATAAAAATGAAGAGAAAATTCAATAGTGTTAGCTTTCTAAATTGTCATATGTGCTGTCATTTTTTTCCATAAAAAGATTAATATGAAAAAAAACAAAAAAACTCCAGAAGTTTAAATCAATTAAATTATGATTAATTTAACGTCATGTAATAAATGTTAAAATGTAATAATTTTAAAAATCATTGTGAATAAGAAAAACCTGAATGGTAAAGTTAAAACTGATAAATAGTCTGTAACAAAATGTCTCTGAATATTACATGCAGATCTAACAAAAGTCAGAAATCAACAATGAGGAACCATACTGTGACAGTTTTCATTCTACTGGGACTGACAGATGAACCGCAACTGCAGGTTCTGACTTTTATCTTTCTCTTTCTCACCTATGTGCTGAGCATAACTGGGAATTTGACTATCATTTCCCTGATCTTAGTGGATTCTCACCTTAAAACAGCCATGTACTATTTCTTACAAAATTTTGCTTTCTTGGAAATCTCATTCACATCTGCATGTATTCCCCGATACCTGTATAACATAGCAACAGGTGACAAGATGATTACCTACAATGCCTGTGTCAGTCAAGTATTTTTTACTGACTTTTTTGGCGTAACAGAATTTTTTCTCCTAGCTGCCATGTCCTATGATCGCTATGTGGCCATCTGCAAGCCCCTGCATTACATGGCTATCATGAGTAGCATAGTTTGCAGGAGACTTGTCTTTTGTTGCTGGGTAGCTGGTCTGTTTATTATAATCCCCCCACTCAGCCTAGGCCTAAATCTGGAGTTTTGTAATTCTAATATCATTGATCATTTTGTTTGTGATGCATTTCCCCTCCTGAAAATCTCATGTTCAAATACTTGGTTTATGGAACAGACTGTTATCATCTGTGCTGTACTGACCCTCATTATGACACTTATGTGTGTAGTTCTGTCCTACATTTACATCATTAAGACAATTTTAAGATTCCCTTCTGCCCAACAAAAGAAAAAAGCCTTTTCTACCTGTTCTTCCCATATGATTGTGGTTTCCCTCACCTACGGCAGCTGCATCTTCATCTACATTAAACCTTCATCGAAGGAATCAGTGGCCATTAACAAGGGGGTGACTCTCCTCACTACTTCCATTGCTCCCATGCTGAACCCCTTCATTTACACACTAAGGAACAAGCAAGTAAAACAGGCCTTCAAGGACTCAGTCAAAAGAACTGTAATATTTTCCAAGAAATAAGGGAATTTAAAGTCCAATGAACATGTACGGTGAGTTTCCCAAACTCCCCTGCCAAAGGGCTCTCACTTGTTCTCATCCACCGGCATCTTCCCAACAAGCCTTTTAAAGGTCACATCATTCCATAATAGGCATGTTCCTAGCTTTCAAAATTTTAAATCCTTGCTTCATTTTCAAATTAAGAATACAAAAAAAGAAGACACAACAAAATAAGATGGGTAAAAACTAATCATTTTTTTTACATTTTCAGGCATAACAGAACAAATAATTGTCACCATTGTTTTGTCCAATCCAAAACTTTGAAATGATTCATTCATTAATTCACCTAATAAATAGGTATTGGGGACTTTCTTTAGGGTAGGTACTGCTCTTGGTCCTAAAAACAAAATCAGAACAAAAGAAAAACTCCTCCTATGCACCCTTGGAGATTAAAAAGAAGAAATGGAACAAGCAAGCTGGGTGATCAACTGAAGAAAGAATAAAGAAAAATGTGGTATATATACACATTGGAGTACTTCTCAGCTGTAAAATAAGATGGAATTCTGTCATTTGGAAGAACATGGGTGGAAGTGGAGATCATTACATTAAAGAGAAATTAGCTGAGTGCAATGGTGCATGCCTGTAATCCCGGTGGGTCAGGAGACTGAGGCAGAAGGATCACAAGTTCAAAGCCACCCTCAGTAAATTAGTGAGACTCTATGGAACTTAGCGAGACTTTGTTTCAAAAATAAAAGTAAAAAGGGCTGGAAATGTGGCTCAGTGGTTAAATGCTCCTGGATTTAATCCTCAGTCCAAAAATAGAATGAGAGAGAGAGAGAGAGAGAGAGAGAGAGAGAGAGAGAAGAGAAGCGAGGAAGGGAAGGGGAGGGGAGGGGAGAGAAAGGAATGTCAGGTACCGACAGAGAAGTACCTCATTTATATGTGAAATATAAGAAGTAGATCTCATAGAAGTTGAGCATAGAATGGTGGTTACAAGAGGCTGGGGAGAGAAGGATGGGGAAAGGTTAATTGATGAGAACTAAGTTACAGATAGGAAGTTCTGGCGTGCTACTCACACAAGAGTGACTTCAGATAATAATAATGTAACATATATTTCAAAAAGCTAGAAGAGGGCTGGGATTGTAGCTCAGTGGTAGAGCTTGCCTTGCATGCATGAGGCACTGGGTTCGATCCTCAGCACCACATAAAAATAAATAAATAAAGCTATCGTGTCCATCTACAACTAAAAAAAAAATTAAAAAAAAAAGCTAGAAGAAAAGATTTTGAATGTTTTGATCATAAAGAAATAATAAATGTTTGAGAAGATAGTTTTGAATCCTGATTAGAATATTACACAATGTTTACATGTACTGAAAAGTCAGATGACACCCCATAAATATGTATACTTTCTATGTGTAATTTAAAAAACCAGAAATCTTAGCTTGCACCAAAAAATAAGTGTTTTTGTCATGAAAGGGAATTATAAACCTTTAAATTTGAGAAAAACATGTAAAATACTACAACCTGAGAATTGTGAGATTTTAAAATATATCAAATTAATAAAGTCAAAATTTTAAATATGATGGGTTTTTCTCAAAGAATATGAAGTTAAAAGGTAAAAAGGCTATTTTTTTTTTTGGTACCAGGAATTGAACCCAGAGGCGTTTAGCCACTGAGCCACATCCCCAGCCCTATTTTTTTGTATTTTATGTAGAGACAGGGTCTCAATGAGTTGCTCAATGCCTCACTGATGCTGATGCTGGCTTTGAACTTGTGATTCTCCTATCTCAGCCTCCCAAAGTGTAAAAAGGCTATTTTGAGAAATTTAAATATTTTTATATTGCATAAAGAAAACTGCGAGATGTAGATACTTATATTAAAATACCTACACAAAATGTTACTAAAACAAGCAAACATACACCAAAAAATGAATTGAAAGAAATTAAAGAAATAAAAGCAGCCAAATACATGTGGGATCTTGAAAATTTATATAATTTTCTAAAAGGAATAGAAAAAGATATAAATCATAGTCCTGAATTTTTAGGATATAAACAGCCATACAATATAAGGGTACAAATTGTTTACCACATTTCCCCCCAAAAAGCTCATGTGGTTCCTCATCTAAACCTAATTCCTCCATCCCAATGGCATTTTGATTTACATTTTTCTTCTTTTTTGTGCCTCATCTTTTCCATATGTTTACCTGTCAAAATTTCCTTCTTCTTTTTTTGGGGATTGAATTCTGGGGCACTTAGCCACTAAGCCACATTCCCAGCACTATTTTGTATCTTATTTAGAGATAGTCTCACTGAATTCCTTAGTGCCTGGCTTTTTGCTGAGGCTGGCTTTGAACTCACAGTCCTCGTGCCTCAGTCACCAGAGCCGCTGGGATTTCAGGCATGTGCCACCATGCCCGACTTTCTTCATTTTTTTTATGCCTTGGTTCTCAAAATAAAATTCACTCCTACTGAGAAGTTTTTTCCTGTTCAATACATTGTCAATATAATTTGTGTCCTTGAGTATGAATACTGCCTGACCTTTCAAGTACCTTGAAAGCACACTTTTCTCAACTATAAAAACCACATCAGAAGCATTTGAATCATTATAACAGAAAATAAAAGGGGACAAATATTTTCAACAAGAAGAAAGGAATTAAATGTATCAAACATTGAAACCAAGGATGAAGTCATGCTATGTTGATTATAGCATAAATATGCTTCCTGCATTTCATTTATTATACACATATACATTTATTACTTTATGTATCATTGTATATATTTAAAGCATAAAACATGATATACACAGTGAAATGATTATTACAATCAAATTAATATACCTATCATCTTAAAAAGTTTCCTTTTTGTGTATAGTAAAAGCACCCGATATCTCATCAGTTTTTTGGTATAAAATACAATATTATTAACTATAGTCCTTCTACTGTACATTGTCTCTAGATTTATTCATTTTGCATAACTGCAAGTTTGTACCCCTTGACCTACATTGCATAGATTGGTTGAATATCAACCATTTTATTTTCCTAACAGATGCATCCAGATTCTACCCTGTTGATTGCATGTTCTCTAGTAAAAGATACGAAATCAAGGATCCTGGGGCTTTTCAAATTTATTCACTGTTTGAAAAGTTAATTTTGAGGTAATAGTATCTAAATTCAGATCTGTTATCACTCCTACTAGCTATGAGATTTTTACCAACTCACCCTACTTTTTAAAGTCATTTCTTTGTAATTGAAGAACTTAATCCATATGTATGTTATATTTACAAAGTTGTGCATATTTCACCCTAATCTAACTTTGAAACATTTTTATCATGTGAAAAGGAACCCTGTACCGTTCAGCAATCACTTTTCATCCATCTCTCTCTGAATTTCTTGCCAGCCTGATGTGATAAATACACTTTCTTCTCTTGTTGGTCAAAGAACACAGAGTTTCAGTTAGGAGAAATAAGTGTTTGAGATCTATTGTACATCAGGGTGATGATATTGAATAACAATATATTGTACATTACAAAACAGCTGAAAATAAATCTCTAAGCACAAAATCATGGGAGATGACATGCTAATTAGCATAATTTGATCAGTCCACATTGTACACATATATCAAAACATATTGCATGCCACAGCTGCATACAATTATGGTTTTTCAAATTAATATTAAGAATAAAAATATATGCATTTTAAGGGCACGTCAAATATTCTTATACTTAGTTGTATGATAAGATAAATTTGCTTAACTCAAACATATTCATTCAGTACATTCTATTATATTTCTATTCCTGGAGGAATTATAAGATCAATTTTATGAAAGAATGAATTTCAAGTGGTGAAGAACTTTCAGTGGATTTGAAATCAGAAATTCTGGGGTATTAGATTTTAACATAACTTTAAATATCAGATATGTTAATGCATAAAAAGAAATTGACATTTTTGCTTTCTTTGGAATGCTCACAGTTGAATCTAGGCATGTTTGTTGAAATTATTTATTTGTTTTGAAGAATTTTATGGTTTGTATAATAATAACATTCTAAGAAAGTAAAGCTGAATAATATTTTAAAATATATATAATTTACTTTTTGTATAACAAGTTGATAAAGCAGAAAAAGAAACAGATCTTTTAGTTACTTTGCAGGCTAACAACAAATTAAAAGAAACTGGACTATGTTTTGCTCTTAATGAGATTCTCCAAGTTGTCCTACCAGTCTTTTTTAATGATCCGGATGCTTTCTCCTGTCTCCAAAGGCCATGTTCCTTCCCATTGTTACTATGGTAGGTTTGATTGTTTGTCCCAAGTTCATCACACAAATTATTCACTAGTGATTTTTGAAGCTGGTCACAAAGGATTTTTTGTTCATTAACCTTGTTGCAGATTTGGCAAATAAAATAAATATCTAGCTTCAAATTAGAAAACCCCTTCTCTGAACAAAAGAGTTCAGAACATCAACTATTCTAAAGCCACCAAGAGTTCCCTTGAACCCACTTCTCAGTGATAGTTAAAAAAAAATTTCCCAGGATCATGATAGCACTGTATCTATTGTGAGAAAGCTGATGCAATTGATAAAAGAGAAAATTCAAGGAAATCATGTATTCTCAGGATATTTTTACTGTCAAAGTGACCAAATTCAATCAGTAGTGACTAAATATTATCAAGTTTGTTTTCAACATTATGTTCATTTTCAAGTTGTATTTGTAAGATCGCATATAAACAACTAAAGAGGAAGGTTATGATTAACTGCCAGAAGGGTAAGTATAATAAATTCTGTCATTTGTTTCTTCTTTTTTGAGACTTGGGTCATATGTGACTCTAATAAATGAATCTTTCCTGATTGCATTAAAATTTAGAAATGTAAATTAATGTGGTATTAACTAAACATTATTTTTAGAATACTTTAATCTTGGGTACTATATAGGCGTTTATAAGATTATATTCAAATGAAAGAGGTACCCATAATTTGAGTCATGTGAAATGTAGGAATATCTCCAACAAAAATTTCTGGAAACTAAAAAATTAGAAACTAATGGCTGGATATGTACATTTTCAGTAAAATCGGAGACAGAGGAACAGACATAAAATGGAGAAACGCAGAGCACTGAAGAGAAGATCACTCCAGATAATCCATGTAAAGTGTTTATTTCAATGTCTAGTCTATAGTAAAGGTTTAATAATTAAAACATACTAGTTTGATTATAAAAAATACAGGGTGAGAAGTAAAAAGGGGGGTGAGAAATCAAGATTTTCATTTGGTCATGTTTGGGGTACATCTAATTATATGATTGAGATTATAAAGAACAATCATATTTTGGAGTTGAGGAATTCAAGAAAATACTCCAGGAGAAGAAAATAATGAAGCACTAAGAACTATCAACACAAGAGACATCAGCAAGAAAATAAATGTCTAGAAATGACAAAGCAGAAAGGTGACAGGTTCAACATCTATGGGGCAATAAGGCAAGTTAACAGAGGCTGCTAAAAGTACTGTATGGTTGAAAACACACCTCAGCTTGGAAGGATGGTACACAAGTGTAATCTCAGTGACTGGAGAGGCAGGGGCAGAAGGATCACAAGTTCAAGGCCAGCCTAGGCAACTTTGTGAGACCCTTTCTCAAAATTAGAAAAAGAAAAGGAAAGAAATAAAACATACATTATAATATTATACTTAGAAATTTCCTAAACTTCAACATAAAATGAGAGATGTTTGATAAACTTTGGTATAAATTTCTTAATTAAAAACAGGAGCAAAACATGAATTTGGCATACTAACAATCAAATGTATAGTAACCAAAAAAAGGAAAATAATTATGTACTGGGGCACTGAAATAGTTAAATTATATTTATTACTCATTATCAACCAGGTACTTTTATAAATATTTTATTATATATATATCACTATCACATATTATATGCATGAAGGGTAATATTTTTTCTGTTTTATGCTGATAAAACTGAGTCACAGTAAAATCAAACCACACTTGAAGAAATGTTTAATAGTTCATACTTGACATATTTTGAACTTGGGGATGTTCATAAAGTATTTTGGAGTGCATTCCAAACTTAAAGAGATGCAAAACTAGAAACGATTGTGGTGATTTTCATACCTAACTTATATTATCATTCTATCCAATATATTTGTTCTTAAAATATGTTCTTTCTTCTGTGCCACAATAAGAAAGGAGTATTTTAAACAGAAAATTATGAGTGAAAATCAGGGGAATAAATATGGAAGAAGTTGTTTAAAGAAAACACAGAAGTTAATAATTATAATAATAGAACTTGACATCGTAAGCCATACATAATGAACAATTTGTGTGGTATACTTGTATCAAGAACAAGACTTCAAGGCAACATAAATGTGAAAAAGAAAGTTTAAGATTCAGCTTTAAGGTTTGGACTGAGAATAAGGAAAATCTCTCAATTTCACAAAACACTAGCAGTCAAATCTGTTCAGGAAAATTATATCCAAGATGCAGGTAAAATAAAAAATAAATTAAGAATAAAATGCAATAAGAAGGAAGCAATCATAACATTTTGGAATGTGGTATATATAATGCAATTTGATTTTTTAAATTTACCCTGAAATGACCAAAATATGCAATTATAGAACCTAAGCTGCCAATGAATTGACAATATTTGTAAACAAAATATTTAAATGCATGTGAATGGTTTTTCATGGTTATTCCTCTGTTAATTGCCACCCTACACAAACATCTCTGAATTTTAAATGCAGATTAAATAGAAGTCAGGATCCACTTATGAGAAATCACACAATAACAACATTTATCCTGTTGGGACTGACCGATGACCCACAACTGAAGATTGTGATTTTCATCTTTCTCTTTCTCACCTACATGCTAAGTATAACTGGGAACCTGACAATCATCTCCCTCACCTTCCTGGATCCACACCTCAAAACTGCCATGTACTTTTTCCTACAAAATTTCTCCTTCTTAGAAATCTCATTCACAACTGCTTGTATTCCCAGATACTTATACAGCATATCAACAGGGGATAAGATCATCACATATGACAGTTGTGCCATTCAGATATTTTTTACTGATCTCTTTGGTGTAACGGAATTTTTTCTCCTCGCCATCATGTCCTACGATCGATATATAGCCATCTGTAAACCCCTGCACTACGTGACCATCATGAACACCAGGGTCTGCAGAAGACTCATCCTTTGTTGCTGGACAGCTGGTTTGTTGGTCATACTCCCACCACTTAGCCTGGGCCTGAATCTGGAATTCTGCAACTCTAATGTTATTGATCATTTTGCTTGTGATGCATCGCCCATCCTAAAGATCTCATGCACAGAAACATGGCTCATAGAGCAGATGGTTATAATTTGTGCTGTGTTGACTTTTATCATGACCCTTGTATGTGTAGTTCTTTCCTACATATACATCATTAAGACTATTCTGCGATTCCCTTCTGCCCATCAAAGGAAAAGGGCATTTTCTACCTGCTCTTCCCATATGATTGTGGTCTCCATAACCTATGGGAGCTGTATCTTTATCTATGTTAAGCCTTCAGCAAAAGAATCAGTGGCTATTAACAAGGGGGTGACAGTCCTCGTTACGTCCATCACTCCCATGTTGAACCCCTTCATTTACACACTGAGGAACAAGCAAGTAAAACAGGCCTTCAAGGATTCAATCAAAAGAATTGCATTGTTCTTAAATAAGTAATTTGCGAATGTGAAAGTATGTTAAGTTTCATGAAAACATTGTTGATTGCTAAATATGTATCTTTGATGTTTTACATTATTCCTTTCTTTGCAAGGAAGCAGTTTCAGTATAACTTTTCTCAAAAAGAAAACCTACTTCCAGGCAACTAAAGAAGGACTCCATATAATAGCAAATCTCAACAGAACTGCAAATAAAGTGAAACAAAAAAACCAGAATCAATGCATTTATCACATGTTTTGGATTGAGTAATTGTGTTTACAGCATTTGTGAGCTATAATATTTGAAAGCATTTTTTCTTAAAGCCAAGCACCATTTCAGGCACTGGGGATGAAATAAACAGAAAACCCACTAATTTCCGGTAAGTCTTGTGTTTTAATGGATACATGAACCAGTGAATTAAAAAACATATTACACATAAATTATAAACACAGCAAACAAAAAACAAAAAACAGATGACATTTCAATCTTTAAAAAACATCTTTATAAATATTCATGTCAGCATGGAAACTGAATTATAAAATATGAAATCCTATAATTTTGAATACTCTAAAAACCACAGGGCTAATGAATTAAGTTTAATAGAATTTACATGAAGTAACATGCTAAAAGTTCTTGAAAGACTAGTATTTGCAAGGCAAATGTTCATATACCTAGATCTTTATTTGGTTTTATGCTTTATCTATAATTAATCATTAGCTGTTGCTAAATTAAAATTATTGGATGATTATAAAATTATTAAAAAGTGAAAAACTTGGAACATATGTAAATTAGTCATATAAATAACTACAACTCAAAGTAAATTTATGGAAGGAATATCTCCATCTATTTTAAAATTTCACTGTGTTGATCTCAAGATATTCTACAAATATCTTGAGATCAACAAATATAAATCAATAGTTTTCCTGTACTCCAATAATGAATCTGCTGAGAAAGAAATCAAGAAAATCATTCCATTCACAATAACCTCCAGAAACAAAAAACAGAAACAAAACACTTTGGGAATAAATCTAACCAAGGAGGTGAAAGACCTCTACAATAAAAACTTAAGAACACTGTAGATAGAAATTGAAGAAGACCTTAAAAGATGGAATGATCTTCCATGTTATTGAAAAGGCAAAATTAATATTGTCAAAATGGCCATAATAACAAAAGTGACATGAAGATTCAATGAAATCCCCATAAAAACCAATGACATTCTACACAGAACTAGAAAAATTAGTCCTAACATTTATATGGAAGTATAACCAAAGGAATAGCCAAAGAATAGCCAAAGCAATCCTGAGCAAGAAGAGCAATGCTGGAGACTTCACAATATCTGGTCTCAAAGTATGCTATAGAGATATAGTAACAAAAACAGAATGGTATTGGCAACAAAACAGACATGTATTCAGATGGAACAGAATAGAAGACACATAGATTAACCCAGTCATTTGGTAATTGACAAAGGTGCCCAAACCATATATTGGAAAAAAGATAGCATTTTTAACAAATGGTGCTGGGAAAGATATCCATATGTACATTAATAAAAATAGATCCCTATCTTTCACCTTCCATGAAAGTCAACTCAAAGTGGATCAAAGACTTATGAATTACACCAGAAACTCTGCAACTTCTAGAAGAACGCATAGGTTCAACACTCCAACTCTGGAACAGGCACTGACTTCCTTCATCAGACACATAAAGCTCTAGAAATAAAACCAAGAATCAATAAGTGGGATGGCATCAAATTAAAAAGTTTCTGCACAGCAAAGGAAACAAGAGAGTGGCAGGGGATTAATATACAGAATATAGGAAGAACTCAAACGACCATCAAAAATAAAAGTAAAAACAAAAAAACCCACAAACAATAAATGAGGTAAATAATTAAAAACAATTCTCAAAATAAATGCAAATGACCAACAAATATATTAAAATCTGTTGAACATCCTTAGCAATCAGGGAAATACAAATAAAATCTACATTGAGATTTCATTTCACTCCAGTTAGAATGGCAATCATGAAGAATACAAATAATAATGCTGATGTCGTGAAAAAGGAACACTCATACATTGTTGGTGGGTATGCAAATTAATATCACCACTTTGGAGACAGTATGAAGATTTATAATGGAACCACTATATAACCCAGCTATTGCAGTCCTTGGTATTTGCCCAAAAGAACTAAAATCAGCATACTATATATATGATATGGGCACACCCATGTTTGTAATAGTGCAATTCACAATAGACATGTTCTAGAACCAGCCCGGGTGCCCTTCAACAGATGAATCAATAAATAAAATATGATATATGTACACACATTATATATTACATATATATACACACTATATATTTTTTCTCAGTTATAAAGAAGAATGAAATTATGGCATTTTCTGCTAAATGGATGAAACTAGAACATCATGCTAAGTGAGATAAGCCAAACTCAGGAAGTCAGTAGTTGAATATTTTCTCTCATACACAGAAGCTAGACCAAAATAAGGCGTGGGGGGAGGGGAGAGGAGAGGATTTCTATAAGGATAGAAAAGAGATCCGGGAGTTCAGAGAGGGGTCAGAGTAGCAGGGAGGAGGCACGGGAAAAAGGAAGGAGCTTTAGAATAAAATTGACAACTTATGCTTTGTACATATATGAATATATCATAGTGAATTTCCCCTTTATGTATACCTATAAAGCACCCTCCCAATAAATTACAAAAGGAAGACCAGTGGAGTATAGAATGAGGAATAGGGGTGGGGAGGGAAGGAAGGAGGGACTGAAATGGAGCAAATTATTTTTCATGCATGTATGATTATGTCAAAATGAACTGCAGTATTATGTATAGTTATGATGCACTATAAAAACATTTAAAAAACAAGATTGGCTTTAAATTTATAACGTGGACACTGTGACAGAGGTGTTCATTATGAAACTATATATTTCTGTAAATATAAAATTAATAGATATAAAATGCTTAGCACATGACCTGGCATAGTGTAAGCTTTCAGGAATGTTTCTTAATAAGTTGTTTTTAACATTTTTGGACATTTCAAGGAATTTAGGATACTAGCTGTGAAAAAAGGCTCAGAATATGGCCTGCAGTTGCTTCTCAGTCTGGGCGCTTAGGTCAGGTCTAAGTGAACCAGAAGCTTCAGGTGAATTTATTGCAGGTCTCCTCTATTGTCTTGATCTCAAGATAGGTGAGGAGCGTTATTGCACTCTAAGCTTGATTGAACCAGAGGCATTTTACCACTGAGCTACATCCCCAACCCTTTTATTTTTTTACTTTAAGACAGGGTCTCATTAAATTGTTTAGTACCTTGCTAAGTTGATAAGGCTGGCCTCAAACTCACAAACCTCCTTCATCAACCTCCTGATTTGCTGGGATTACAGGTGTGCAACACTGTTCCTGGTTACAACCTAAACTTCTTGAAACAGTTTCTCATAACTCAGTAGTCACTGAGTCCACAGATTTCCATTTAGAAACACCCAGTGCTTGTCATATCAGGGATTTAGAAAAGGGAGAATATAATTAATATTATTATCAATCCTGGAGTTAAGGCACAGACTAGGCCAATTGAAAAAATGTGGGAAGTTCGGGCAAAAGTGCAAAAGTGATAAAAAGATAAGTCACCAGAATCAGAACTGGAGACCAAATTGGAGTTAGTGTTGTAGAACAACTGATAATATTAGTGTCTCCAAAATGCCTGCATTAGAAAGACCTTGCCCAGGTCCCTAATTCATTTTACTCTATTCCCCTTCTTGCCTGGTCAATATTACCAGATGCTGCTCTAAGAAGCGCACAATTCACATATTTTCATTCCCATTGTTTATATTAAATTATATATGCAAAAACTTAACTCTTTTTCAGAAAATCTCAAATTACACTGGTGGGCCACAACACTTAAAGTTTCATCCAATAGTTCCTTTAATTGTTAACCCACAGATAAATTTCATTTGCTTATTATGAATCTTATATTGAAAAGATGTATTGACAAAAAATTGGAAATGTTAATACCCTGGTATTAACATTTAATCATTATACAGTGTATGCATATATCAAATCATCATGTTGTATCTCATATATTTGTACCATTAAAATAATAATTAGTAAAAAATACATTGCACTGAGCATCTTTCATTATGTAAATGATAAAAGTAGCCAGGCCTGGTGGCACATACCTGTAATCCCAGCCACTGGAGGCTGAGGCAGGAGATTTGCAATTTTGAGGCCAGCCTCGGCAACTTAGCAAGGGACTAAGCAACTTAGTGAGAGCCTGTCTCAAAATAAAAAACAAAACAGGGCTTGAGGATGTAGCTCAATAGTAAAGTGTCCCTGGGTTCAATCCATGGTATCAAAAAGAAGAAGGAGGAGGAGGAGGAGGAGAAGGAGAAGGGAGGGGGGAGAGGGGATGGAGGGGGGGGAAGAAGAAGAAGAAGAGGAGGAGGAGGAAGAGGAAGATGAAGAAGAAGTTGTTTAGATTGCAATAATTCTTAGTAGAATATAATAACTTTCCTCTTAGAACTTAGAATATAATAAACTTTCCTCTTAGAACTGTCTTCATACCATCCCAGAGGTTTTGATATGCTGTATCTCTATTCTCATTTGTTTCAAAGAATTTTTTTCTATGCTGTTTTTTTCTATGATCACCAATCTTATTTTATCTTCAAACCAGTCCATTTCACCAACCTTTACTATATTATTTGAAAAGGACATAGTTATTAGTTTGTCTGTATTGTTTTAGAATATATCTTTTAATATATAAATAGTTTATTGAAATACTGGAGACTGAATAAAGGAATATTCTACTACTGAGATACATCCCCACTGAGCTCTTTTTATTTTTTAATTTTAAGTTGCTGAGACTGTCATCGAACTGACTTTGAAATTAGCTTGATCCTCCTGCCTCAGCCTCTTGAATAACTGATTATAGGCTTGTACCATCATACCTGCTTAAGATATAAATATTTTAAAAATATTAATATTTAACATAAAGTAAGAAACATAATTTAATGTGTATATATTGATGTATATGTGTGTGTGTGTAGTTATAATGTTATCAGCACATGGGTCCATTTTCAGCACCCCTGAAATCTATTTTTTTAAAAAATTTATTTAAATGCATTTCAAGTCATAGTACATATGTATAGCTCAATTTTTACATTTCTCTGGTTGCAAACCAGATAGTCACACCATTTGTGTCTTCGTACATGCACCAAGGATAGTGATGACGATCCCAATCAACCATCTTTACTATACCCATTCCCCTTTCCCTCCTCCCACCTCCCCTCTGCTGCATCCAGAGTTCCTCTATTTCTCCTATGTTCCCCATTCCCACCCACCTTATGTATCATCATCCACTAATCAGAGAGAACATTCAGCATTTGGTTTTTTGGGATTGACTTACTTCACTTAGCATAATGTTCTCCAATTCCATCCATTTGCCTGCAAATAATATTCCATTGTGTATATGTACCACAGTTTCTTTATCCATTCATCTATTGAAGGGCATCTGGGTTGCTTCCATAGTTTTGCAATTGTGAATTGTGCTGCTATAAACATTGAAGTGGCTGCTTTACTGTAGTGTGCTGTTTTTAAGTCTTTAGGGTATAGGCCAAGGAGTGGGATAGCTGGATCGAATGGTGGTTCCATTACAAGTTTTTTAAGAAATCTCCATACTGCTTTCCAGATTGGTTGCACCAGTTTGCAATCCCACCAACAATGTCTGAGTGTACCTTTTTCACCACATCCTTGCCAGCACTTAATGTTGCTGGTATTTTGGATAGCTGCCATTCTGACTGGGGTGAGATGAAATCTGAGAGTAGTTTTGATTTGCATTTCTCTAATGGCTAGAGACATTGAACATTTTTTCATATATATGTTTATTGATTGTATATCTTCATCTGAGACGTTTCTATTCAGCTACTTAGCCCATTTACTGATTGGGTTGTTTGTTTTTTTGGTGTTAAGTTTTTTGAGTTCTTTATATGTCCTGGAGATCAGTGCTCTATCTGATGTGCATGTGGCAGAAATTTGCTGCCAGGATGTAGGCTCTCTGTTCACCTCATTGATAGTTTCTTTTGCTGAGAAGAAGCTTTGTAGTTTAAGTACATCCCATTTATTGATTCTTGCTTTTATTTCTTGTGCTTTTGGAGTCTTGTTAAGGAATTCGGGGCCTAGTCCAAAGTGATGGAGATTTGGACCTACTTTCTCCTCAATTAGACGCAGGGTCTCTGGTCTAATTCCTAGGTCTTTGATCCATTTTGAGTTGAGTTTTGTGCATGGTGAGAGATAGGGGTTTAGTTTCATTTTACTGCATATGGATTTCCAGTTTTCCCAGCACCATTTGTTGAAAAGGCTATCTTTTCTCCAATATATGTTTTTGGCACCTTTGTCTAGTATGAGATAGCTGTATTTATGTGTATTACTCTCTGTGTCTTTTATTCTGTACCATTGGTCTAAAATTTTCATTGTAGAGGTCTTTTACCACTCTTGTTAGATTGATTCCTAAGTATTTTATTTTTTTGGAGGCTATTGTTAATGGAGTAGTTTTCCTAATTTCTCTTTCAGAAGACTCATTGCTGATGTATAGAAATGCATTTGATTTATGGATATTGATTTTATATCCTGCAACTTTGCTGAATTCATTGATCAGTTCTAGAAGTTTTCTGGTGGAACTTTTTGGATCCTCTAAGTATAGAATCATGTTGTCTGCAAATGATGATAGTTTGAGTTCTTCTTTTCCTATTCGTATCCCTTTAATTTCTTTTGTCTGTAAGATTGCTCTGGCTAGAGTTTCAAGGACTATATTGAATAAGAGTGGAGAGAGAGGGGATCCCTATCTTGTTCCAGTTTTTAGAGGGAATGCTTCCAATTTTTCTCCATTTAGGATGATGTTGGCCTTGGGCTTAGCATATATTGCTTTAACCATGTTGAGGTATGTTCTAACTATCCCTAGTTTTTCTAGTGTTTTGAGCATGAAGGGGTGCTGTATTTTGTCAAATGCTTTCTCTGCGTCAATTGATAGAATCATGTGATTTTTATCTTTAAGTCTATTGATGTGATGGATTACGTGTATTGATTTCCGTATGTTGAACTAAGCTTGCATCCCTGGAATGAACCCCACTTGATCATGGTGCACTATTTTCTTAATATGCTTTTGTATGCGATTTGCCAAAACTTTATTGAGAATCTTTGCATCTATATTCATCAGGGATATTGGTCTGAAATTTTCCTTTTTTGATGTGTCTCTGTCTGGTTTTGGAATCAAGGTGATACTAGCCTCATAGAATGAGTTTGAAAGGGTTCCTTCCCTTTCTATTTCATGGAATAATTTGAGGAGTATTGGAGTTAGTTCTTCTTTGTAGGTCTTGTAGAACTCGGCTGAGAATCCATCTGGTCCAGGGCTTTTCTTGGTTGGAAGGCTCTTGATGGCCTCTTCTATTTCCTTGCTTGTAATTGATCTGTTTAAGTCATGAATGTCCTCCTGGTTCAGTTTGGGTAGGTCATATGTGTCTAGGAATTTGTCGGTGTCTTCAGGGTTTTCTATTTTACTGGAATATAAGTTTTCAAAATAGTTTCTGATTATCCTCTGTATTTCAGCAGGGTCTGTGGTGATATTTCCTTTTTCATCACAAATTTTGGTAATTTGGGTTTTCTCTCTCCTTCTTTTTGTTAGGGTGGCTAAGGGTTTGTCAATTTTGTTTATGGCTTTGAAGAACCAGCTTTTTGTTTTATCAATTTTTTGAATTGTTTCTTGTGTTTCAATTTCATTGGTTTCAGCTCTGATTCTAATTATTTCCTGTATTCTACTTCTTTTGGTGTTACTTTGTTCTTATTTTTCTAGGGCTTTGAGTTGTAGTGTCTAGTCATTGATTTGTTGACTTTTACATCTTTGAATATGTGAGCGTAATGCAATGAACTTTCCTCTTAGCACTGCCTTCATAGTGTCCCAGAGATTTTGGTATGTTGTATTGGAGTTCTCATTTACCTCCAAGAATTTTTTTGTCTTTTCTCTGATGTCTTCTGTTACCCCCCTGAAATCTCTTTAATGCCCCTCCAGGTAAATGCACTATCAAATATATCTGCTACGTTAGCTAATCTGAGATTAGTTTGTTTAGTCATTATCATCATATAAAAAGAAAAGCAGTAGTCTCTCCCTCCTTACCTGCAGTTTTGCTGTCCACTTTTTAAAATACCCTCAATCGACTGTGGTTCGAAAATATTATGTGAAAATTATCAGAAAAAAAATTCATAAATTTTGAATTTCACACCTTCCAGAGTAGCATGGTAGTATCTTACACACCACGTGTGTGTTCTACCCCAGCCCTGATCATCCCTTGGTAAACCATAGTATGCTATATGCAATAACCAGCTTTCAGTAACTTAGTTGCCTCAGTAACTCTTGCTTTTTATAATCCACATTATACCTAGTAATGAACCCAATGCACAAGAGTAGTTGGTGCTGACAATTCAGATATGCCAAAAAGGAGCCATGAAGAGCTTCCTTTAGGTGAAAATGTGAAAGTTTATCACAGTTCTGGATGTATTTTTAAAAGTTATGTATGGTGTTTGGTACTATCCACAGTTTTAAGAATCACCTGGTGGACTTAGACTGTATAGGCTGCGGATAAGGGAGGAAATATTGTACAGAAAGCATACACTTTTGATCTAGTTTTATTTACTTCATATTATGTCTGTGATAGTCATGCAAGTCTTATATTGGCAACAGCTTTTTTTAAAACATTTTAATCAACAAAAATTGTGCATATTTATGAGGTACCATCTAATGTTTCAAAACATATACATCGTGTTACATTCAAGTCTAAATAAATATGTCTTCTCAAATACTTATCTATTTGTGGTGAAAACATTCAAAATATTTTCTTCTAGCCATTTTAAATATACTGTCAATTATTTTTGCCTCATCATCCCCTACTATGTTTTAGAGCACCAGAATTTATTTCTTATATCTAAGTGCTATGTAGCAACTGTTGACTTAAACTTTTCTCATCCAGTCATTCCCCCCGATCCTTCCCAGACTCTGGTAATCACCATTCTGCCCTTTACTTCTGATATCAACTTTTATTTATTTATTTATTTTTTTTAATTTTAATTTTTATTTATTTTTCTCAAAAGTTGCATTTAAATACATGTTATCAAACATAACAGAAAAAAAACAAATTTTCAGAAGCTGTACACACTATTCACTGAAAATATTTGTTGAGGCAAATAGAAAAAAAAATTATTACAATCATAATTTTTCTAACTTTGCACAAAAT
>PVHX01019550.1:0-34162 GCA_004024805.1 Geosciurus inauris
GCTCACGCTTGTAATCCCAGCACTTAGGGAGGCTGAGACAGGAGAATCGCGAGTTCAAAGCCAGCCTCAGCAATGGCGAGGCACTAAGCAACTCAGTGAGACCCTGTCTCTACATAAAACCCAAAATAGGGCTGGGGATGTGGCTCAGGGATCGAGTGCCCCTGAGTTCAATCCCCAGTACCAAAAAAAAAAAAAAAAAGTATGTGCTATCTGCTAGGGATGCGGTTAGCTTTCCTGTCTTCATGAACATAATAGGTTAGTTAGGAAAGCAGACTTTCTTCATATAATCTGTCTCTTAACTGTGCGTGTGTGTTCCTGCAGTACTGGGATGGAGCCCAGGTCCTCACGCATGCCACACAGGTGCTCTTATCGCTGAGCACACTCCCAGCTCTTAACCATAACTATAACTCTACTGTAGTGGGAGGTTTGGGATGGTCAGGGACTTTCTCCAAGGATTTGGCTGGGATCTATCCTTGTCTCTTCTCAAGCCCTCCTATATTTACAACAGATCTCTCTGTGCAACAGGGAAAAGGAACTTCAGATTTTGTGTCTTAGCAACTCTATAGTGGGTGGGCAGGGGCTGGCCTGTGACAGAGGAAGCTCCTGAGGCTCACAGCAGAAAGTGACTCATCTAAGAACGTCAGGGTTCTATGAACTGGTCTGCATGGAAAGGAATAGTTTGCTGTCCTTTGTTCTTTGACACATCTCCTGGGGTAGCAAAAATTAGAGGTCTTACCTGGTAGTAGGACAAGGGCAGTACAGCATGACTCATGGCTTTTCTGAGTTCTGGCAAGAGGATAGAGTATGCATGGTACAATAAGACAGCAGGTGCAAAGTGTGTTCAAGAATCATTCATTCAGGCATTTGTTTATTCAACACTTAGTGAATACTAGCATCAGGTATTTTGCCAGATACCAGGGAGGTAAGTAAGTAAGGCATAATTCCTGCCCTTAAGGGGCCCATGGTCTTACAGTACAGTGCTACTCAATATGTGGTCTGTGGAATAGCAGCAATGCCAAAGCCTGGGTGCTTCTCATAAATGCTGAATTTCAGGCTCTACCATAGACCTACAGAGTCGGGATTTTCATTTTGACAAGATTCCAGGTGATTCCTACATAATTAAAGTATTTATTTATTTATTTATTTTTTACTTTTTTTATCATTAATTTATTTAAATGCATTTTAAGTCATAGTACATATATAGAGCTCAATGTTTCCATTTCTCTGGTTGCAAACCAGATAGAGTCACACCATTTGTGTCTTCATACATGCACCAAGGGTAGTGATGACCGTCTCAATCAACCATCTTTACTACACCCATTCATAATTAAAGTTTAAGAAACATGAGACTAGCAAGTCTTTCTTTTTTTTTTTTTTTTTTGGTACCAGGGCTTGAACTCAGGGGCACTCGGCCACTGAGCCACATCCCCAGCCCTATTTTGTGTTTTATGTAGAGACAGGGTCTCACTGAGTTGCTTAGCACCTCGCCGTTGCTGAGGCTGGCTTTGAACTCACGATTCTCCTGTCTCAGCCTCCCTGAGTGCTGGGATTACAGGCTTGAGCCACCGCGCCCGGCTAAGGCTTTCTTAATCTTGGCTGCATGGTAGAGTTATTTGGGGGAACTTTGAGCATGGCTAGGTCCTACATGAGACCAAATGAATCAGTTTCTGTGGGAAAAGGGCCTAGGCATTTTAGGAAGCTCCTTATAAGATTCGAATATTCAGCTAATGGTAAAAACTACTAATCTTCAGTTTTTCAAACAAATGTGTGCAAGAATCACTTCAAGAGTTTGTTTCAAACACAGATTTTTGGGACTCAGTATCATTTCTGGGACTCTTTGTATCTGATTCACTGGATTTGGGGTGGGCTCTGATAATTTGCATTTCTAGTAATATGATGATGCTGTTGCTCCTAGGACCACATTTTGAGAATGAAGGAAACAGAAGTGTTTCTTAGTGATTAACGGAGAGAAACAAATGTGGAGACAGATACAGGCAGTACACCCTACAGCATCTCACCTAACCTAGCTGGAAGGATCTGGGAAGGTCTCCAGAGGAGATTATACTCAAGTCAGTCTTTATACAAGCAGGAGTTAGCCATATAGAGAAGGAGAAAGAGCGTTAGGCACAGGGAACACCTTATGTAAAGACATGGAGGTGTGAGAGTTGGGGTGGAGAGCAGGATGCAGGTGTGGGAGCAGAAGCTGGAGAGATACATGGGCATTCCAAATTAAGAGGATCCTGTAAGCCCTGCTGCGGAGCTAAAGACTTACCTTGAGGGCTGCAGGGAGACATAAATATGTCCAAGGGCCTGCCCTGACCTTTCTCATGGATTTGCTGAACTCAGTCTCCTGTCTGGAATTGGGAGCCTAGTAGCCTTGCTTTTTCAAGTCCCTGACCCTGACTCTGTTCCTGTCCATTCCAGCCTCACCTTTGTTCCTGTATCCATAGTCCAGCCATGGGTTCTTGAGCATTGACCTGGTGATTTCAGAGATATCAGCTGATTTTTCATAGGGCATCCTCCTCTCCTGGTGGGGTTAGAGGGAACCTCAGCAGTAGGGAATTCAGTGCTGTGGGGGAATGGTGACACAACTGGAGAATTCTCGTCCTCTGGAGCAAGAAGGATCATTGAGGTGTCCAGATTTTGGAGGTAGAAGCTTCCATGTGTTAGCAACCAGATCACCTTGGTAAATAGAACACTCAAGTTCCATTCTTGAGTCCCACTCCTGGCATCTACTGGCCTGTGGACTAAACTGGTTTCTTGACCTATCTGAGCTTCACTTTCCTCATCTGAAAAGTGGAAAAGTTAATGCCTGTCAGGCCAACTACGAGGGCTGTGGTGAGGCACAAATTGAAAAAGAAAATCAAAGCATTTAGTGAACTGTCACAACTCAAGAAAGTCCACATTAGGGGCAAGGGTTGTTCTCAGGATTTGCCATCAGGAAGATGGTAGTGATAGACAGCCCCTTTTATATACACACTCCTCCTTGCCCAGCTAGTTGCAAGAGACAGTACCAGTAGGGTATGGTTGCACATGCCTGTAATCCCACTGACTCAGGAGACAGAGGTGGGAGGGAGGATCGTAAGTTCAAGACCAGAATCAGCAACTAAGCGAGGCTCTATGCAACTTAGTGAGACCCTGTCTCAAAATAAAAAATAAAGAGCCGGGCGTGGTGGCGCAAGCCTGTAATCCCAGCACTTTGGTAGGCTGAGACAGGAGAATTGCGAGTTCAAAGCCAGCCTCAGCAATGGTGAGGTGCTAAGCAACTCAGTGAGACCCTGTCTCTACACAAAACACAAAATAGGGCTGGGTATGTGGCTCAGTGGTCAAGTGCCCCTGAGTTCAATCCCCAGTACCAAAAAAACAAACAAACAAACAAAACAAAAAAAACCCCCAAAATAAATAAATAAATAAAAAGGGATAGGCATGTAACTTAGTGGTAAAGTGCCCCTGGGTTCAATCCTCAGAACAACAACAAAAAAAGTGCTAGGGTTGTAGCTCAGTGGTAAAGTGGGTTCATTCCCCAGTACCACAGACAAACAAACAAATAAAAAGAGTACCAAAGATCTGTCTTTCCTGCCTCTCACTTTTGCATATGCGGTTCCCTCTACCTATCAGTCCTTTCCCTTCCCTTTATGCCTGTTAAACTTTTACTCTAATCTTTCAAGCTCCATATAAATATTTCCTCATCTTAGCCAGGCATGGTGACCTATGTCTGTAATTCCAGGTACTTGGGAGACTGAGGTAGGAGGATTCCAAGTTCAAGGCCAGCCTTAGCAACTTAGACCCTTTCTCAAAAATTGAAATTAAAAGGGCTGGGGATATAATGATAGCATGCCCCTGGGTCCAATCCTCAGGGGCATGGAAAAAAAATAAAAATTATCTCATCTCTGAAGTCTCCTCCCCTGGCTCCCAGCTCCACCCCACTCAGTGATATAATTCCTCCACCCCAAATGTCACCACAGCCTTTTGTACAGTTGTTTCTCTTTATGTGTCTATCATATGTTCAATCTGTTCATAGGGCCATCTTCCTCACTGGACTGTGAGCTGCCTAAAGGTGAAGATTATGACTTGTGACTATGCACCTCTTTATTCTGGTCTCCCCACCTCACCCTCAGTGCCTTCCACAGTGCCTGCCACACAGCAGAATGCCCATTGTAGCAAGAGTATATGGGCCACCAAGCCATCAGACTTAACATCACCAGAAAACTAGCATCATGTGCTTTGATGTAATATAGTGAGAAAGACAGCATCACCCATGGTCTTCCTACCAAAAATATTTAACTTGAATCTAATTATGAGGAAATAATCAGGCAAACCCAAATTAAGAAACATTCTACAAACATCTGATCTGGGACTGGGGATGTGGCTCAGTAGTAGAGTGCTTGCCTAGTATGCACAAGGCATTGAGTTCAATCTTTAGTACTGGGGAAAAATATGATCTGAGCTAAAAACTATCAGTGTCATTAAAAATTAAAAAAATATGCTAAAAGACACAAAGAAGACATGAGAGCTAAATCCAGTATGTGTACTTAATTGTATCCTGAATTTTTTTTCCATTGGTGCAATTTAATCTACTTTTCTTTCAAAAAATTTGTTCTTTTTAGTTAGTTATACGTGACAGTAGAGTACACTGTGACCTATTTTTACAAACATGGAGTCTATCTTATTCTAATTAGGATCCCAGTCTTGTGGTTGTACATGATGTGGAGATTCATTGTGGTATATTCATATATGTACATGGGAGAGTTATGTCAGATCCATTCCACTGTCTTTCCTCTTCCTGTCCCCCTCCCTTCCCTTCATTCTTCTTTGTCTAATCCACTGAACTTCTATTCTCCCCCTTCCTTGTTGTGTGTTAGCATTGGATCCTTAATTTTAAAAAATAGCTCTAAAGGACATTATTGGGACAATAAGGGGAATCTGATGATGGACTGTATATTAGGAAATAATATTGTGTCGTTGTTAAGCTTCCTGAGTGTGTTGCTCATTTGGTGGTTATATAGAATATTCTCACTTTTAGGATCTATACACTAAAACTTTTAGGGGTGAAGTGACATCATCTCTGCAAGTTTCGAATTGTTCTGATAAAAGCATATATACGAAAGGGGGTGGGGGAAGAAAATGTAATGACATGTTAATACTTAAATCCAGATGAAGGACACATGTATAGATTCTTGCAGATTTCTGTAAGTTTGAAAATTTGCAATTTGAAGGTGAAAAACAAAAAATATGGGCTTTGGCATTAGAACTTACTTTTTTTTTTTTGGTGAGGGGGTATGGGGCTTTGTGGGCAAATCATTTCCCTATCTTGTCATGGGTTTTCTTCACTGTAAACAGGCCTAATAATAATACCTACCCATAAAAGAATGACGAATATGTGAGGGTGAACCCATGGTTGGCACATAGTGAGTGCTCAATTAATGTTGCCTATATCTGTCGTCATTACATATTCATATGAAGGGACACATAGTTGGGAGGGGTGGAATAGTTCACTTTAGAGGTATTGGTGCAGTTGTGAAAACCACAAAATGCCTCATTCTCCTTATTTGAAAGACTGAAGTCTTTCATGATTGTCACTATCCTGTTCTAAGGGCAAGAGTAGTAAAGAAACCCATTGGAGATTAGGTATAGTGTAGGCTAAGGTGGAAGAGCCAACCAAAGTTTGAGGAAACAGGGAGGTTCTGTGACAGGGAGACACATAAATTCTTGGGACTTGGGGCTGGGATACAGTGACAGTGTCCCTCCTACCCAGGGGACAAGTCACCGGTTACTTTACCTGCTCTGCCTACCAGTGCCCACTTCTCAGAGAGAGAGAGAGCGAGAGTTTTGCTCCCAGCCCTGCTCACTGGGATGGACCGTGGCTCTCAAATCTAGTGTGGGCGCCAGATAAGTTCAAGCCTGGACCCCTGTTGCTTAATGTTCATTGCAGAGGAGGGTTCCCAAAGAGGAAATCAATCCAGGAGACAGGTTTGTATTTACACTGAAAATTTTAATGAAAAACTGATTTCTGTCAGATCTAATGGTGTGATCCTAGTTACTCAGGAGACTGAGGTAGGAGGATCACAAGTTTGAGGCCAGTCTGGACAACTTAGTGAGACCTTGTCTCTAAAATTAAAAGGGCTAGGGATCTAGCTCAGTGGTAGAGTGTTTGCCTAGCATGTTCCGTCCCCAGCGCTGGGGAGCTGGGGGTAGGGGGTGGGGAGAAAAGAAAAGAAAAAATAGAAAAAATAGCTGATTTCTTATGTCTGATAGTCAGCCCTCTTGAGGGCCTGAGAGGGCAACTTTGGCCATGGGAGATTTCTTCAGGATCCCAGTCTTCTTTCCTTGAGAGGCATGCTGACTTCCTTCTCTAGTCATAGAACCATAGTCAAGCCAAGGAGCCTGACACTCAGAGCCTAGAGACTTCCTGTTGCCAAAGCAGGGCCTTAGTAACGCTTCCAGGCTTAGGTTGGGGAGCCCTTTCTAATTACTGCCATGTGATAGAACCTTCCTTCCAAAGGTGAGCAGGTGTGGGGGACTGGGGAGAAGCTTCCTAAGGTGGTTAGGATGAGAGCAGGTAGCAACAGGTGAGTTTTCACCAGCTGAGGTCCAAGGTGCCGCTTATCCTAGCTCATCTCCAAGGAGTTGATGTACTCCCGAACCCATTTCTTCTCTGGGTCAGCACACACTTGGCGATTCCTTCGGGTGACAAAGCTGTGGGAGAGAAGAAGAGAGTGAGACTTTCTTAGCACTGGGACAGCCACTTTAGGGGATGAAGTGGATTGAGGTATAAAGGGACTGGGGTAGGGCCTTTTAGGAGTGCCATGAGGTTTTATTTCTTTTTAGGAGAAGACATTTCTTCCTCTGTTGGATCTAAGGACTCCAAGCCAGAAGCAAAGTTGTATGCATTGTAACCCCCACCCAGACACATGCAGGCTGCAATGCTAAGGGGATTGACACTGGAGCCCAGGGTTGAACTGGTTAACCACTTGCCTTTTCTCTGCACTTCCCCTTCCCCAGGCCCTGTGCTGGGTGTTCACTATGCAGAGAGAAGAAAGATGTCCCCCAGGATGTGCTTAAGAATAGTGCCTAAAGGAACACATGATTTGACTATAGACAACACAGTGCCTGCAATAGAGTAGACACTCAACAAATGAACCCATGAATATATGAAAGGAGGTGAATGAAAGAAGGACATGAACTTGAGTCTCCGTTGCATTAGTTAGTAGTTGGATCACTGTGGACAAATCACTTAGAACTTCTGAGCCTATTTGCTAACCTCTAAAATGTGGATAGAAATAATTCCTGCTTTGCACAATTGCTGTGGATCTCAAATGAGATAATCAGTTTTGAAAAATACTATACAAAAATAGCATACATGTATAGATATTGTTATTAGAATGCTGTGAGACCTCTGCTTTAGGGTGGATTGGAGCAGCATGAGACCAAGATCCTGGTCCTGGACCATGGCCCAGAGAGTTAGAGGGACCTGAGATTGGCAGTGCCAAAGCGCTTCTTTTTTGGGGGGGGAGAGGTGTACTGGGGACTGAACTCCAGGGCACTTGACCACTGAGCCACATCCCAGCCTTATTTTGTATTTTATTTAGAGACAGGGTCTCACTGAGTTGCTTAGATCCTCACATTTTGCTGAAGCTGGCTTTGAACTTGTGATCCTCCTACATCAGCCTTCTGAGCTGCTGGGATTACAGGCATGCTCCACCACGCCCAGCTGTGCCAAAGCACTACTACCAAATTAATAACCAGAATATAAAGGTTGTAAAGGTTGGAGGACTTATCTCTACAGGTGTTGATGCTATAAATTGGAAATATAAAAATTGACAGTCATGGGTCAGTTCAGCTGCCACCTTGCCTGTGTGCTGGGAGCCTGGTTTGCTGTGGGGCAGACTGTAGGCTGGGTAGCCGTGCTGCCCATTAACACATCATTTGGGGGCAGCCTTGTCTCCTTGGCCTTTTGTCATTTCGGCTTCTCCTTTAGGATGTGTTCCTACATATTACTATTATTTTGGGGGGTGGGATTTGAACATGGGTTTTACTTAAGTTAGTATGTCAGATTAAATATTTTGGAGGGGGCTGGGATTTTAAAATGCTCAGCGGTAGAGCGCTTGCCTCGCATGCGTGAGGCCCTGGGTTCGATCCTTAGCACCACATACAAAGCAATAAAATAAAGACATTGTGTCCATCTACAACTAAAAAAAAAATAAAAAAAAAAATATTTTGGAGGTTCTCATGGGAAGAAAATTCACTATGGTGCAGCTGTGTGGAAGTTTATTTTAAAAATCTTACTGAACCACACAGCATGCCATTATTATTATATGGCCTAACAAAGGAATTATGTGTCATAAGCAACAAAGGTAATTTGTAAATCAGCCTGTTTTCGCAATAACTATCATATTTTAAAAATACTAATGTATTCTCTAGAATGAAGTATTATGCTCAAATATGGTTTTTGTGTGTGTGTGTGTGTGTGTGTGTGTGTGGTGTTGAGATTGAACCCAGGGCCTTGTGCATGCAAGGCAAGCACTCTACCAACTGAGATATATCCCCAGCCACTCAAATATGTTCTGATACGCTATGTGCCTACCTCGTTCAAATATCTTATTCATTTTTTAGTTTGATTTCATTCTTTCTATAGGCATCTATCCATGTCTTTCAAAGTCATTAACCTTGTGTAATTCTGATCCCATGTCTAACAGCATTTAAACTTTTTTTAAAAAAAATTTGTGGTAAAACACATAAAATCATCTTAATTTTTTTTCCCCCAGGATTGAACCCTAGCCTCACACATCTCATACATGTTAGGCAAATGCTCTACCACCAAGCTACACTCTCAGCCCCATTTTAACCATTTTAAAGTATATTCTGCATGTTTTTGAGCCCAAGTATTTGCAGATAAAGGGAAGGCTTACGTGTGTTGTGAGAATGAGGATTTCTTGGTTGCTCTTTGAGCTCTATCATGGATAATATTTGCTCTCAGGGCAACTTTTCTGCTGTTGTGAGCCTCACCCCAGGCCACCTGACCATCTGTGTCTCACTCTGGTGAGCAGAGCTGATGAGAAAAGCAGTGGAAGGGATGTTCTAGGCTCTTCTGCTCCACTGTTTGTTTTCTTATTGGAAAGGTGTGGAAGCTTCAGACACAGACCTTGTTTAGACCTTGTTTCACCCTCTCTCCTTGGCAGCCTTGGCCTGTGGTCAGGAAGTCAAAAGGTCAGGAAACCAACACCTGGGTCTCCACTTCCTTCTCTTGGCAGCATGTGATACCAAAGAACAGACCGTCCTTGACAACTCCTCCCTCCCTTCCCCCATTTTCAGGACCTTCTACTTGTCTGACTTCCCTCCTTCCACCTGCCCCTTCAGAGCAGGCATTCTCAATTGCTGCCATTTTTTCTGTGATCTTTTCTGAGTCTCGGGCCCTGGGGCCTGGCACACAGTTGGTGCTTAATAGATGTTTATTGAATGAGCAAGGAGATGAATGAATTGCATTCATTTTTTGAATTTCACCCTATTACTTTTATGTATTCCAGGGAGTAGTCTAAGCATTTTATTATTCTCATGGTGACCTAAGAAGGGAATTGCTCCTATCATCCCATTTTGGAGGAAATTGAGGTTCAGAAGGTTAAGTGAGGGACCTAAGCTTACCAGGTGGCATGCCTGGTTCTGACATGGCAGACCTGCTCTAGACCCAGTGCTCACCAAGGCAATGCCACCCTGCCTCGTTTTTATTGGAAGGCCTCTTCCTCCCACAAGAGAATGTCTTCAGCTACCAGCCCTTTGTTTATACTCCCCTCCAACTCTCAGATGTTTCTACAGGGTTGTCTTGCTTCCTTCCTCCTTAAACAGCTTGTCCTTGAGACTTAAGGGGCTTCCACTCTTCTCTAACTATGTAGGCTGAAGTCTCAGCTCATTGTCAGCCTCTCCTTCCTCTTTGGCCCTGACCTCAAGACCATTGCCCTAGCTAATTCCACCTCCTCTCTCTTGTCTCTCCTTTCCTTCTACTTCCAGTACTGCACATGTGGGTAGCTACAATAGCCTTTTAACTGGACCCCAGTTTTCTAGCCTTTCCCTATTCTGGCTCATTTTACACTTGACAGCTCTGTTTTTGCTGGTTTTCTGGACATTCAAGGCCTTCTGGGCTTCCCTACGTGGACTCTCTGCACAAACCAAAGTAGAATCCCACAAGCATCCTTTCTGTCTGATAAACTCCATCCCACAGGCTTTTTCTGGCCATCCCAATCATGCCCCAAACAGTGCCTTTTGCAGCAACCTCCTCTAAATCCTCTCTCCTCACTCCTGAAACTAGATGCATTTCCTCTCTTCCTGTGTGATGTTCTTTGCAGGGTAATCTAGTCACTGTTGTGTCCAACTCATCTCTTATTAGATTGTGAGCCCATAGGGCAGGGATGGTGGTTTTATTAATCTCTGCCCATAAGAGATGCTTAGGGAATCGTGTTTTTTTTCCTTTTGAAAAATACTTGTTTTCAAAAATAAAGTCAGCAATGTAAAATATTACCAGTACATTTTGATTCACCAGGACCCAACTCTATTTTTGAATACCTATAACTTTGCCATGTCATGAACATTTTTTGGATTAAAAACTTAGAATTTTCACAGGAAATTTGATGATAGCCCCATTTTTATCCCCTTCTCCCTCAGCACTGGGGATTGAACCCAGGGCCTTGCACATGTAAGGCAAACACTGAACTACAATCTCCAAGCTTTTTTATAAAATTTTTTGAAAATGTTGAGACAGGGTGGCCTTGACCTTGCAATTCTCCTGCCTCAGCTTCCCAAATCACTAGGATTAGAGGTCTGTGCTACTGGATCAAGTCCCATTTTCAGTCTATATCATCTTCCCTTTCTTAAGTGACTAAGGAGGCTCCAGAGACAGGCTCCATCCTCACTGTGCAATCTTGGAGAAGTCAACAAACCTCTTGGCATCTCAGTTTCACTATCTGAGACATAAAATTGTGCTTACCTGTCAGGATTATTAGGTGAAATTTAGAAGTATTACATATAAGGCATTACCACGCAGTAGGCATTTCCCATGCAGTTGGGACTATTATATTTCCCCAGATGGATTAGCTTGCATATAATCTCTGTCTCTCTTTTTAAAATTTCTTCTCAAATGAATATTTTTGTTGTTGTTTTCTTTTGTTTTGCCCCTGACCTTAGACCTCCTCCCCAGTTCCTTTGAGGTTTAGGTTGGTTTGATTAGGTGTGGAATATGGGCTCTAGGGCTCTTCACTGAAAAGGGATGATGGAGTCCATGTTCTCTAGCAGGGGCAGTTCAGGCTCTTTTCAAGTAAAAGCTGCACCAGCAAGTAGAATCCTAGGAACCTAGCCCATGAGGTGGGCAGGATCCTCCAAAGACACCTTGTCTAGTTCTTTTACATTGTAGCTGGGAACCAGGAAGCTAGAGATGGAAGCACTGTGGCTACTTGAGTAGTGGGAGGATGGGTAGGAGTGGGTGGGGCACCCTCTCAGAGGGTGCCTGGTGTGTCGGAGGACTGGCTCTGGGAGCCAGGTCATCCCTTCCTCACCCCGCTGGAGGAATCCATGGGATTGAGACTCACACGACTGCTAGGTTGGAGCACTTGCTACTGGTGTAGAAATATTCCTTGACGTGGTTGCGGGGCACTGGGCGGGAGATGAAGGCAAAGCAGCATGGTGTGGTATCCGAGGCATCTGTGAGAAGGGAAGAAGAAAGAGACCCCTTTTTATTCATTGCCAGGGACACTGGGCACATTTTACATGACTGATCTTGAAAAGACTGCTATCCACCTTGGAAGAACTGAGGCTCAGAGAGGCAAAGGTACTTGTTCATGGACATAATAGCAGTGGCAGATGGGAATTCCAACAGAAGCCTGACAGCATCTCTTCCCTGTCAACTGACCCTTGAGCCAAGCTTATATCCTTTCCTTTATATCATAACCCACTGCCCTTGGCTCTCAGGTCATGCTGGGCCTCCTCCCCTGTTGTGTCTCTTCTGCCCTCATCCTTACCCTTCCGGAATCCCTGATGAATTCAAAACTTGATTTATCTGAGACCTAGGGTAGGCTTAGGGAGGGGCTGTTCCAAAGCTGAGGCTCCTTGGCTCAGTCAGGATCTTAAGTGGGGCCTGATGCATATTGCATTCTGGAAGCCGTCAAGGGTTATAGACCTTGGAAACCCAGAAAAGTTGAGTGGGGGCCTCTGCCATGAAGTGGCATAGAGATCTATCAGGGGTAACAGGACATCTGGGTAAAACAAAATTTAAGAATGTGAATCATGGGATTCAGACAGTATATATGCTGTAGTTGAAAAGAGGGCAAGGGCTGGGATAGCAAGATGGGGTGGGCCTTCGAGGCAGCGGGTGGATCTACTCTGTGGGCTATGGTGTCAGGCCCCGGACTTACACGGGGAGGCAGATGCAGGAATGCAGAAGGCAGCAGTGGTGAAGATGACAGCGAGGGCAGCTGCGGAGATCTTCATGGTACCCAGGGGTAGAGGCTGTGGGTGATGCATGTGCTGTCTCAGGATCCTTTGCAGGGAACCTCTGCAGCTCAGGCTGGCTTTTTATAGGGACTCAGGGCCGGTAGAGGGAGCACTCCACCCCAACAAGGGGAGTTTCCAAAATAGTGGCCAAGCACTTGCTGATATCAAGCACTTGTTGATATTGTAAGTAAAATGGCATAAAACGGAAAAGAAAATTGAAATAGCCTCCGGAAATTTGAGTCTCTGTTTCCACTCCTCACTGCCCTCCCCTTCAGAGTGAGCTCATCCGTTCTCCCTTGTCCAAGTACTGCAATGGAAACCTCTTCTTGTGCTGGCATCCTCAGCTTCACCTTCAGGGCAGGGGCTTTCCTAGAAAGTAGGAAGCTGCTGCCTCAGGAGTAAGAGAGGGTGGGGCACAGTTAAGACAAGATCAGAGCCACTGCGTCTTTTTTTGTTTCTTTCACAGTTCCTGCTGGTGCTTGATTTTACCTCATTCTCCCATACATGGGAGGATGCCATTTTGCAAAGTGTTCTACTGGGTAGAGTCCTTTGGTCATAGAGTCCCCAAGGGAGGTGACAGATCCCACTCTGAGCTTGTCAAGGGATCTGAGCTTGTTAGTGGGGACTTTTTCACCAGATGTGAGTTGTAGTGATTCCTTGACGGGAGCTTTTCCGCTTTCATCACGACCACAGGGTCACCACCTCCTTGCTTGCTGGTGATTGTTCCTGACAGTTTAGCCTGGGTGGAGCTCAAATTGGCTTCTAAATAAGAGAAAAGTGTTTATTGACAGTAACAAAAACAAATTTAAAAAAATATAATCCTGTACTGAGAATATTTTCTTGTTAGCTACTGTCACATATAATTAGTGGAAGGGGTTGACTAAATCACCCAGAACAGGAAGACCTTGTCACTTTTCCTCCTCACAATGGCAGGGTGGTCATCATTGTCACTTTACGGAAGGGGAAACTAAACTATAAAGTGAGATACAAACAGCATGGAGCTGTTCCTGTTCTCTGTCCCTTCAGGGTGCATGGTCTCAACCATTCCTCATTCACTCTACACATTGCTAATGAGAATTGCTGTGATCCAGGCACTGTTCTAGGCACCACAGACACCCTGGTAAGCAAGGTAGTCAAAGACCTGCTTTCTGGGGCTGTTTTGTGTGGGAGTAGGCTGGGGAGGGAGACAGACCACAAACAAGTAGATATATACTCCTTAACTGTGAATCATCTTTCACTGGTCTTAACTCCAGGAACACAGCGTTCTATATCTTTTATTTGTCTTTTGGAGTCTCCCCCTGCTTTTCAACAAATGTCTTTGATATGATAGGTGCTAAATCAATAACTTCATATAGTATTTTGATTAAGTACAGAGGGTCTCTAGAGTTCAAAATCCAGCTCTAAACTGGGCACAGTGGCCCATGCCTGTAATTCCTGCTTTAAAGGACTGAGATGCAAGGATCACAAGCTGGAGGCCAGTGTGACATCACTTTCCCTGTCTTAGTGTGACCCTGTCTCAAAATAAAAAATGAAAAGGGCCAGGAATGTAGCAAAGTTGTAGGAGAACCTGGAGTTCAATCCCCAATACTGGAAAAAACAAAAATCCAGCTCTATTACTTATTTTCTATGTATTTTTAATAACAAAGTTAAGGTGTACAACATAAAATTTTGATATATACATAGACATAGTGACATGATTACTATAGTCAAACAAATTAACACATTCATCTCATGTAGCTAGCACTTCCTGTGTGTGGTGTGCGCACCTGAAATCTCTCAGTAAATTCCCAGTATACTATACGGTATCTTGATCTATAGTCTTTGTGATGTACTTTAGGTTTCTAGGCTTATTCATCCTATATTACTGCACCTTTGTCTGCTTGGTCCAATCCCCTGCCTCCCTGTCCCTGGTGACTACAGTTTTTTACTTTTTGTTTCCATGTATTTGACTCTCATTAAGATTCCACAGATATGCAAGATCGTGCAGTATTTTTTTCCCCCCTGTGGCTGGTAATGATGATTTTGAATAAGTTTGCTTACTGCCTTTGGGCTTAAGTTTCCTCATCTGTAAAATGACCCGACCTGTTTTGGGTAATGAAGCCTTTTGAGAATCTGATGGAGGCTGTGAACACTTTCCACCAATATGTAGAGACCTACACTTGTTATTTTGCATATGGCAGATTTGTAGACCTGGCAGGCTGGTTGTTGGGCCTTCCTAGTTCATAGGGCCAGTTCTCATCAGACCTTTTCCATAAGTCTCACTAAAGCCACAGTACACATCCTCCAGCGGACCCCACCCCTCTTGGCCTAGTCTTTGTTTTTCCTCTGTCATACACTCTTTTTCTAAGCTAATTTGGCTGCCAGCCAAGTTTCACCTGCTGAGCTGACCTGAGCTGACTAAGCACAGGCAGGAAAGTGAAACCCTATTCCATTTGGATTCCAAAGCTTTGGTCAGATGTGGAGTTCCCCCAGGATGGTGTAGATGGCAGTTCTGGCTCTTCTGGCTGCTCTTAACAAAATGCTTAAAGCAGGGAATACCCACCCATCCTTTAGGAATCTGAGCCCCCAAGAATAGCCAGAGGCAAAGCCATTTCTCCCCATGGCCTTTAATTTTCCCCATGTGCAAATTAGAGAATTATTTCCCTGTTGATCCCTCCTTCACACCTGGGACAGCAAGCCTTTTTGTTTCTTCAGGGCCCTGCTTGGGGCAGGTGCTCTGCTGGTGCTGGCTGCAGGACTTGCAGGAGGCAGCCACGCAGAGGTATGAGCTGGGGTGTCCCTGAAGGCTCAGGGAACTTGCTGGTGGAGGCAGGTCCAACCCCATCCAGGACTCTTTTTTCTTTTTTCTTTTTTGGTACCAGGGATTGAACTCAGGAGCACTGGACCACTGAGCCACATCCTCAGCCCTATTTTGTATTTTATATAGAGACAGGTTCTCACTGAGTTGCTTGGTGCCTGACCTTTGCTGAAGCTGGCTTTGAACTCAAGATCCTGTCTCAGCCTCCTGAGCCGCTGGGATTACAGGCATGCACCACCGAGCCTGGCTCCCATCTAGGACTCTTTCTACTGCCTCCTACCCTTGCCTTTTGGTTCAGCTCTGGATTGTTCTTTCTGTGTTGTTTTATTCTGCCTGTTTCCCTCCTTTTCTTCCCTTCTTTTCTCTCCCTGTCACCAAATGTGTGTTTGACCATGTCAGGGGTTCTGACTGTAACAACCGCTCTCCTAGTTCCAACCACATTCAGACAGAGGTTACAGTCAGCCTCCCCCGACTCTTCTCACCTTCCCCACACAGGACAGTGGCTGTGCACACCCACTTGGTCTCTGCAGCTAGAGGCTGCATGTGGTGTGTTTGTTGCTGGGAACAGTGCTCATCTGCCTGGAGTTACTGGAGGAACCCACCACAAATTACCTTAGGGTGGGGTGGCGGGCGTGGGATGGGGAGTAAAGCCCTGGGGGAAGCTTTGGTTCTTTCAAAAACTGCTGAATGGCAGATGACTTCTGGTCCTACTCTCCTTGATACATCCCAGTCCATTTTTGCTGTTTTCCTCTGTATGTGCGTTGGAGACTTCCTTCCCCCTTTTTCATGCATGCTGCTTCATGAAATGTCCTCTCCTTTATTCTTTAGGAATTCTCACTGCTAGAATACTCTTCCCTATTTCTGCTGTCCCTAGCCCCCAGCAGAAAGCTGGGTGAAGCAGGAGAGACTTGAGGTTGAAATCAAGCAGCACTTACTTTCTAAACGTCTTTGGACAAATTATTAACTTGTCTACACCTTGGTTTCTTTTCTGAAAATGTGGCTAAGTATACCTAACTCCTAGGACACCTCGGAGGATTAAATTAGGTAATCAGTAAATGCCCAACACCATTTCTGGCACAAAGTAGATGCTTGTAAAACAGTTCCTTCCCTTTCTACCTCCAAATTTCCAGACTCCAGTACCTCAATGTTCTTTTCCTTCTCAATGAAGAGGTTCATCTCAGCTGAGAACCAGGAAGCCTGGGGCGGGGAATTAGAGGTGGATTTCCATTAGCTGTCAAGTGCCATGCTAGTCCCTGGCAGCTTCATTTTACTTATTAGGGAGAAATACATAGAAAATGGGGATGACTCAGACGTGCCTTGAGATTTCCTGTCCATTGTGCAGCAGATCTTGGACACTCAGCCCCATCCTATGTCCTTCACTGGATGTCATTCTCTCAACGCTGGCCGTGGAGTAAGGCTACCTTTTTCTTCCTTTCTGACTGTCCCCATAGGCTAGTGCATAGACTATTTTTCAGAGTTTCACAGACAGACTAATAGGAAGTGTCAAATTAGGGAATCTAACAGTATTCTAATTGTGGTCTGGATTCTGTTCCTTTATGAAGCTTGTCCCAGAAGTCCCTTGCCTTCCTGCCCATTACTTCTGATCTCAGAGATGAAGACCATCCTTTTTCTCTCTGCTGCCTCCCTTCCCTCTACCCAACTCCCTCAGCACTTAGGCCTGCAGAGCATTCTGCAGGCTAGAATATTAGGTATCTTAGAACCTCTCTAGACATTTGCATTTTTGAGGAGCTTCAGCTTGGTTGAGGGAGTCTCCTTGGGGAATTTCCTAAAATTGGGGTTTGAAAATTCAGTTCCTTAGTCATTTCTTCTCGTCAGCTTTGAGCAGCAAAGAGAGCAAGGGATTGGGAGTAGGAGACCTGAGTTCTGGTCCAGGTCAGCTCCAAACCTAGCTGTAGGGTTCAGGCAAAGCACCTGCTCTTTGGGGGCCTCAGTTTTCTCATCTTGGAAATGGAGGTCTGACAATATTATTTCTGAGGCCTTTTCCTCTTTTGGTTAAAAGATGAAAAAGTAAATGATTTCTAGTAAACTAGAGTGAGATTTGGGACTAGGCATCTTTTTGCCCCCCACCAGATCAGTTTGTATGCTCCAACTATGGGCAAGGCTGAGGGGTTATCATCCCTTCTTTCCCTCTCATCCTTCCAAGACCTGGGCCTCCCCTTACCCCTTAGCTCATGAATTGCTTCCATGAGCAGTACTGAAAGCACTCCACTGCTTGTCCACTGTACCACCTTCTACCTCTCCACTCCCCCCTTCCCTCTTCCCATCCACTCCTTCATCTCTACATCTCCTGACAGTTAAAATTCTTTGTTCAGAAGTGGAGAAAATAATATTTGCTGACTCAATCATAAAGGTAAGATATTGGGGGTAATGTTGAGTAGCTCATAGAATGGATCAAACTTTGGAGAACCTGGCTTGGAAAATGGACAGGTGATAAACCAGAAAGACTCTGGGTGTTTGACCAGTGGGAACTACTTGACAGGCCCATCAGGACATCACTGTTTAAATTGATACTTGCCATCTAGTTTTCCCATCCTTATCTTGGTCTGCTAATAAGGATTCTCAGTCCTAGGAGATTGTGAGATGACCATCCACATTTGTGCCATTTTCTTAACTTCTTGGCTGGGAGAAGATAGAGTATCTGATTTTCAGGACCACTGAGACTGTGTATCCAGGTGGGGGTAATTCCACAAAGGATGTCAAGATGATATTGGGAATGGAGAATGGTTGCCATGCAGAAAAATAAAAACAAAACAAGCAAAATGACTAACCATTACTCTAGCCACCCAGCCACCCCTCTATCTGTCCTCTATCCATTCATTCACCTGCCCACACATCCATCTGTTTATTCAACCAACCATCATGTGATGATTACCAGTGTGCTCTAGAAGTTATGCCAAGTACTTAGATTTAGTACATAGTGCAAGGCCACCAAACAGAAACATCTCAAGAGTCTCCTCACAAACAACTTATCTTGTTGAAACAAAGATATACTAGAGGGTCCAAAATAATATTCCTAGGGACATGATGTGTCATGATAGCTATGGGCAGATGAGAGAGTTTTTGTGAACATCCCATACCATTAGGAGAGTGCTTATCATGGATCTGAGGAGAATGAGACCAGGACTAGGTAGCAGAAAACCTGAGGATGTCTGTGGTCTTTGCTTCTCTCTAGCAGTGGGCAACTCCTACCTCCTTTTCCTTTTCTGTAAACCAGGAAGAATTAATGTAGGAATCCCTGCCTGGATGACTTCATATAATGTCTGTCGAGGTGAAGCGAGTTAATGGCCATGAAGGTATTTTCCAAGTACAAAGAAAAGAACTGTTTCACAATGGTTACTTCCATGTCCAGAGAGCTGACATAGCTGACAAAGCTGTGGCTCACGGGCTGCTCTGATTTCTTTGCATTCACTGCCCACCACTCAGTGGTGTCTGTGGAGAGGATCTGTTGAACATTTCTGATGCTTAGGCTGGTAGGTCAATGTCCAGGGTAATCACTGCTACCCACCCCAGAAGAGGGACTAATCTAAGGCTCTGCGGGCCTCAGTAGACTGGAAACAGCACCTGAGGATGTAGGTGTGAGACTGGTTTTGGCTTCTTGTGGGTGGGAATGAATGACCAGGGGAGGCTCTGAACTGTGTGGGAGGCCCATTTTAGCTCACAATAGGAAGGAAGGGGATTCTCCAAGTTGTAGCCAAGTCAACACAGGAGACCACAGCTTGAGGTCAGGGAGTGAAGTATTACTTGCACCCTGCCTCCAGGGAGTTTCTTTGGCCTGTCTGCAACCTACCCCACTGCCCTGGTACAACTGGGTTGTACATGTGACATCTCTACATGCAGACATGGAATGATCTCTAAGATACAGAAAGCAAAAAAAAAGCAGGGGGCAGAATGGCCTACATAGTGTGCTTGAACACTGCGCTTGTAAAATACATAGGCATCCATTTTCGGGATGGTGTAAGAAACTGGTAATGGCTATCTTCCTGCTAGAAAGGATACAGGAGGGAGTCCTGGGGATGGGGTAAGAGGGAGGCCTCCTTTCCCTTATGTGTCAGCTTGTAAATTTTAGACTTTTTTGTCATGTGCATGTTTAATCCATTTGAATAAGTCATGTCCTGGTGTTGGAGAAAGAATCCCCAGGGAGCTTCATTCAAGTCCTGGAGCTTCTTTTGCCCCTTGGATGGGAGAGAGACTCAGGCTCTTGGCAGAGGTCCTCCAAGGTCTCGTGACTGTCTCAGCCCCTCACCCCACCCTCCACCGCACTGGGCAAACAGGCTTTCAGAACCCTATTTTGACACCCAAAACACAATCTTCCTCTAGACGAAGAGTTGGGGAGGGAGGGCAGATCATTATCTCCTCTGACAGGTGGCTGGGTGGGGAGAGAGCATGGTTTTCAGAGTTGCACGACCTTTGGTTCATGTTCCAGCCTTGGCCATTTAAGCTGTGCGAGCTCAAGCAACTGCCCTGCTCTTGCTGGACTGTTCCCTCATCTGGGAACAGTGCCTGGCATGTGGTAGATGTTCAGTGGGGAGGAGGGAGAATTCCCGTGGAGCTTCCTCCCTGTGGTGGAGCTTTCTTGCCCCTCAGACCAGAGAGTCTGCCCCTCAGCTGCTCTCAGAAAAAGTCCTCTGAGCTGGCCTGCTCACACAGTGGCTCCTCCCTGTCCCAGCCCCCTCACTCAAAATCCTTTATCATCAGGTAATGCCTCATACAGGCATTTTTTTTTTTTTAGAGGAGTTCATTTGGGGCTCACAGTTTCAGAGGCCCTAGTCCATAGATGGTTGACTCCACAGCTCAGGGCCCGAGGGAGGCAGAACATCATGGTGGAAGAGTGTGGCAGAAGGAAGCCGCTCAGGACATGGCAACCGGGAAGCAGGGAGAACACAGGTATTTACTAATATATCAAATCCTCACAACAAATAGTAAATAAGTAGTATTATCATCCCCTTGTCACCAACAAGGAAACCAAGGCTCAGCAAAGTCCAATAGCAGAGGTGCTGCGTGAATCAAAAATCCAGTGAGAACTTAGACCCAGCGAATGAGTCTCCTTTGCAATTCCAGCTGCCCCTCCTCTAGCTCCTGCGAGCTGAGCTGTGACAGGGTTGCTGCGACTGCAATTGGGACAGAAATGGATGCTTCTTAGAAAGTGACAGGGAGAAACCCGGTTAGAAAAAAGGAAGCAGAAGAACTTTTCTGAGGGTTCCTCTTTAGGGATCCTGGGGCAACACCAGGAGAACAGTTCCCTGCCATTGTGAGATGTAAGCAGAGGAGACTGTGGAAACCCAGAGCTTGTCACCCAGCAGGGGATTTCTGGAGCTTGGCTGGAAAGGAACGGGCTGCCCTAGAGGTTGGCAGGGACTGTCTTGTGGTAAGACAAGAAAGGAGGCAGGCGAGCACCTGGCTAGTCCTGCAACCAGCAGCCACCGGCTACTCTCCCAGCCCAGGTGGGAGGAAGGCAGCGGCCCACTGTGGGTCAGCCTCAGGGTGGATGGAAGGAGTCTGTGACCAGATTAGGGCCACAGGGAAGACACGAGGATACTTGCCTACCTTGTAGTTCTCCATCCAGGGACATAGATGAGAAAAAAATTAATAAGTATGCATGGAAAACAAACATACTCAAGATTCGAATGAAAAATATTTAAATCCTTATAAGAGATTCAAGTGATACAGAAGTTTTCAGAGCTGTAAGAGGAATCTGAGTCTACAAACTCAACTTGACAAGAAAAAAATTTCACCCCTACAACCTAACTTGATGTATAGTTTTCCTGCTGGCCTAATGGGAAGCTTTAACTTCAGCCTTTCTGGATGGAATTCAGGTATTTGGGGGCCCATGTGATTTTCTGTCCCTATAGGTTCCTGCTGAGCCATGCTCCCTGGAGTTAGCATCGCTGTGGACTTCCTGGAAGTCTGACATCACACTTGGCCCAGCTGCCTGGAGTCTCCCCACAGCCCTTCCTTTCTAGGGTTCTCCTGCCTTTGGGCTTGTTGAGACACAAATACAGCACCTGCCTCCCTCCAGTCCAAACTGGGAGGCTCTTTGTGGCTTGGAAGATAGCTTCCCTCCTTGATAATTCTGGTGAAGACACTGGATGTATATCCTCTTATTCTTCCTGTAGGACACTCAGGATTCTAGAACACACAAGCCAGAGACTCGGTTCTGCTGTCCATCCTTCCTCATCTGTCACCTGAGAGGGGCAGAGATGTGTAAGCTGGACTGTCTCCTCCAATGACAGAAGGAGAAAGTGGATAAAAATAGGAAAATACCTCGCCAATTTCCTACCAGAAAATAAAACATGAAAGCCTGTCTTCCAATAGCGCCCCCTTTCCCACAGCGCCCCCTTTTCCCACAGTCACTTTTAGGAATAGTTTGTCCTGTTTTTACACACATGTAGATTTGGTAACCTGTGCTAGTCCCTAAGAGGGTAATGCTCCTCTACACCCAGGGGCACTTCCCCACCCACTCCCCAGCCTCATTTCACCTCTAAAAAGTTGCCATGCTAGGGAGCAGTAGAGGAGAGAGAGGCCATGGGAGCTGGCTGTATCAGCCTTCTCCATATGTTGTCACCTCCCTTCTTCCCTACAGGTGCACAGTTCACCAGGGAGCAGTACCAGTCACCATCTCTGCTTTGCTACTGTCTTAGTCCTTTATCTCTTGCTCATTAAAAGAAAACGAAAAGTTGAGGTATAACTTGCATAGATGGGGGTGTATAAAACCTACAGCTTACTGGATTTCTGTGTTTTCATACTTATGTAACAACCAGCCCACTCCAGGTTTCCAAGTAAAGAACACATTCAGATCCACAGATGCTTCTCCTGTTCCTTTGTAGTGAATATTCATGCCCCAGAGGCATGAATATTTGATATATGACATAATATTTGATATATGACAGTTTAGATTGTCCTTGAATGTCATATGAATGGAGAATGTAGTATATGTTCTTATGGGTCTGATTATTTTGCCCTAAATTGTGCCTGTGAAACTTCTTCATCTTGTGCTTATTCATGGTCTGTCCTTTACATTGCTGTGTAGTATTCCACTGCATGGATGTACCACAATTACTAAAGCTAAATACAAACTTCTCTAATTTTAGGTCTTCTGAACCCTCTTTTATCAGAACTTCATGACATCCTGCTTGTTAGCCCTGGACTCCAGCTCTTCACTCCCCTGCCCCTGCCTCTGGAGCTAAAGGAGCAGGATTTCTGTTTTTTCCTCTTGTCTCTAAGTCATATTTTCCTCTCTCCTGAGGCAGCATTGTCTTTGTCTTTTCCCCTGGGGTCACTTGACAGAGAGAGAACTCATTTACTGAGGAGGAGCTCAGTGCTACCTCTGCTGCACACGGGAACATGGGAAGAGTGAAGAGTGGAGTTTTTGGACTCTGCCAAAGAGAGAGGAGGAGGAGGAGGAGGAGGAGAGAGAGGTGTGCAGAGGAGAGAATGGTACTACATCCACCTGGGCATCAGTAGAAAAGCTCATTAATTTTTTGTTGAAAGTGGCAGAAATCTGATTCAAATAAGCTTAATCCATCCAGGTACATGCCTGTAATCCCAGTGGCTTAGGAGGCTGAGGCAGAAAGATTGCACATTCTAGGTCAGCTTGAGCAATTTAGCAAGACTCTGACTCAAAATGAAAAATAAAAAGGACCGGCGATGTGTCTTAGTGGTCAAGTGCCCCTGGTTCAGTCCCTAACCCTGAAAAGACAAAACCAAACAGACACAAAAACTGCCTAATCAAAAAGGAAATGACTCATGTAACTGGAAAATGAGTGAGCAATTCAAATTTCAGGTCCAGCTTGATCGAGATTTTAAATAATGTCTTCAGGGACTTCTTTAAAATTTTCTAATAACATATATTACTTGTAGATTTTAATGGGGTGTGTGATGCTAATACATGCACACAGTGTGCACTGATCAGTCCAGGCTCCCTTTATCCGTCTTCTCCAACCACTTCCCAACCTGCAGAAATCACTATTCTACATTCAGTCTAATTTCTTTTTTCAGCCTCCACACATGAGAGAGAACATGTGGCACTTGTCTTTCTGTGTCTGCCTTATAATGTCCCCTGGTTCTACCCATTTTGCCACAAATGATAGGATTTCATTTTCTCTTTATGACTAATGTTCCATGTGTCTTCATGGGGTTCTTACATTCCACTTTTTATTTCTGTTCCTTCTGTATGTTGACCAATTTTCTTTCCCATAGAGGGACTTCCTCATGTAGAGGTGGAAGAAATGGATAAAGCTACATGTTAATCTCCTTGTTCTTGCTCATCCAACCCAGTAAGGAGTGAGCTGCTTTCTCCCAGCATTCCTTAGCAGTCTTGGGGAGCAACTCCATCTGGCCTTGCATAGGTCCTGTGTCCATCTCACAGGCCAATCTCTATGATCAGATTTGGGAGGAGTCCAGGAGCACACCCTCCCAATGGGACCACATGGTGGGCAGACACAAAACTGTTTGCATTCACCATGAGGGGTGGTTTGGGGCAGGGCATACTTCCCTCTACTATCCTGACCCTTTTTCTCTTATAACACTACCAGCAAGGGGGTAGGGGACGTATCAGACTTCCCTGAAAGTATAGGGGAGATGTTGGGTGGTTTATATTGCAGCAATACCAGCAACTCAGAATGAAATATTAGGCACTCCCTGGTCTTAGATGTCTGCTGGTCTCCCTGTCACCTGAAATTTCGTTTGGTTGATCAGTCTCTTATGTTGGCTGGTCTTTTCTCTTGTTCCCCAGCCATCTCCGTTCCTTTCTTCTCTTTCCTGACTCTCAACTTCCTGTCCATTTTATTTGCATAATCGTCCTTTCTCCCTTTTCTTTCCCTCTCCTAACCCACGTCCTAAGATTCCTATCTTCCATTCAACTCTTTATTTCACCTTTCAAGGTGTTTTCCTGAACAAAAACAATCCACTCTTTAAAAGAAACTCTGGTGCCAGTGGTTGAGATTATTGGAGTCTTTATCTTCTTCTGTCACCTTCAGATGATGTCAGTTTCAATGGCCAGAAACTAGATCCACTAAAACTCTGTTGGCACATTTCTTATAATTTCATGAAACTCATGAGATGAAGAATCTGACTGCATTTTAATTTTTTACTACACACCAAACCACAGCAGCTCCAGATAGAAAACAGAGTTGGTTTCGAAACTGGTGACCAAACTGAAGATCTGCTCATCAGATTAACTGACAACGTGCTAGTGATGCAACCGGAGTTTAAGTTGTACTCATGTCGACGATGGGTTTTTATTACTTCTCTCAACACCCGAATGATTTACAAATGTGATTTTAAAAGGAGACCAGGAAAGATTTTGTCGTTATGCTTTCATTATAGACACAGCCCCTGTGGAGATGCCAAGTGAGGGACATGAGAGCCACCTTCGCCCTGGCCTCCCACAGCTGGACTTGCTGATCTCCACCTGCAGGCTTGGTTGCTCCTTGTTGAGCAGATCAAGGCTGACTTGTAATACCCAGGATTGGGGACCTTTTTAAAGATGGTACTCTTGAGGCAATGACCCAGCACTGGTCCTGGTCTCCAAATCACACAGCTCCCCTCCAGATACCTTGTACTCCCGTTGGCACAGGAAAGGAGCTAGTAAATAGCAATTATTACCATTCCCCATGACATTCTTTTCTTCATCACAGGTTCCAGATAAAAGAACATGGCCTCTACTTTGACTTTTTGAATTCCTCTTACCTTTCTTTTCTTTTCCTCTTCCTCCTCCTCCTCCTCCTCCTCCTCCTCCTCCTCTTCTTCTTCTTCTTCTTCTTCAGTACTGGGGATTGAACTCAGGGGCACTCGACCACTGAGCCACATCCCCAGCCCTATTTTGTGTTTTATGTAGAGACAGGGTCTCACTGAGTTGCTTAGTGCCTCACCGTTGCTGAGGCTGGCTTTGAACTCATGATTCTCCTGTCACAGCCTAAGTGCTGGGATTATAGGCATGCGCCACCGCACCTGGCTCCTCTTGCCTTTCTTTTTTGTCTGTTCAGGGAGGATTAAAGTCCTATTTTGTCCTGAATTCCAAACATGAAGACTTCTTGGATATTCCCAAACCTATCTACCAAATATATATTGTCCAGTTTGCAGGACAAGGTTTCTGGTTTCATCCCAAGAGACCAGAAGTTACAAGATATGGTCCCTGTGTGCTTCCCAAAACTTCCCTGAAGACCAAAAACTGGTCTTGCTCTTGACACTGTCTTCCAGAAGCCTGGACTCCAGACCATGAGAATTCTTTGACCTACTTTTCCTGAAAGTAAGTCTTAAAACCCTGACACCAGAAGAGTCTTGCCCTGTGCCTAAAGGCCAAGAAGAATCTGAACAAGCCAGCCTTGTTAAGTAGCCCTCACCCCAGTTTATTGCCTTTAGAACATGCACGTTTATCCTTCAGTCATACTCCTGCGGGATTGTCCATAAAAATATAGCTTTCTCCGGGTCTTTGGGTTTTAATTTCTGATGGCTATTACGTCTCATAAAACTTTAAAAAATTTTTTTAGTTGTTCATGACCCTTTATTTTTTATTTACTCATATGTATACAGTGCTGAGAATTGAACCCAATGCCTCATGAATGTTAGGCAGGTGCTCTACCACTGAGCTACAACCCCAGCCCTCATAAAACTTTTATTAAATAAATTGGCATGCTTTTCTCTTATTAATCTCTATTTTGTCATAGGGATCTCAGCTATGAACCTTGCAGTGGTGAGAAAGATCCTACATTTCACCTCCTTCAATTTGTATTCAGAGTTTTCTGATTCCAAAGTTCCCCTTCAACAACTCCTACTTCATAACAAATAAAACTCAGACCCTTCCATGTGGCACTCAAACGTCTTGATAGTCTGTCTTCAGATGATCTCTGCAACCCACACTTTGGCCAAATCAACCTTTGATTTCACCCTGAAACTGTGGAGTGGAGAGGAAAAGCATGAGAGAATTGGGTACTGTAGAGAAGAAAAAGTAATATATTTTCCTTACCCATTGCAAGGTTCATGGCTGACATCCTAATAACAACAGTTTAACAAGAATAAAACATAACAAATTTATTTAACCAAAGTGTTATGTGATATGGAACCTTCAGAAATGAAACCCTGATGATCTAGGGAAAACTATTTTTATGCTTAGGTTTGATGAAGAATGGACAGTCATGTAAGGATCTGATCAGACAGAAAGAGGGTGTGACTGGATGGCGATGCACTGGGAGAGGCTTAGCAGGGTCTGTTTGTTCAGATTCTTCTTGGCCTCCCAGTATGGGGCAGGACCCTCATGGAATGAAGGTCTTATGCCCTACTTTTTGGGGACATGGGTCAGAGAATTCTGTTACGACCGTTCTTCAGAGGAGAAAGAAGGTCAGAGAGAACTTTGTGCTCCTAGGATTTTCTCAATTTCCTTCAGCTTAAGGTTCTCAGTGTGCCAAGTGCTGCAGTTAGGTGTAGCACTCCCTGCTCCCCATCAGGGTGTTTCCCTCTTACCAAGTATGTGAGCCTGGGCAAGTCACCCCATCCCTTTGAAGCTTGATTTCCTCTCTCACCCTATCCCCCTTTCTGGGATCCCATAGGTAGGATGTTTTAGGACAAGGCAAGAGGCAGCATAACACAGGAAACTTTCTTTAGGATTATTATGCACATCAAGAGGGATAACATATGTTCTTTATATTGTAGGGGACGGAAAGTAGTTTTTTCCAGAGTTCATATTTGGGAAAGAAAAGACAGATTAATATGAGAAAGCAAATTCATATATATACCTCATGCATATGTGGGAGATTCCCAGGGAAGAATGAATCTCTAAGAAGTGGTTTCACATCTTTTGCTGGAGCAAAGGATGAAGCTTGTGGGGAAGACCCAATTATTATGGCCAGGAAAAGCACCATAAATCAAGGATGAGTTTTATTATGTAGATTTAAATTGATGCCTTCTCTCCTAATTGAGTTTCTAGTGGTTCTCTTCCCAGTGTAGGGACACACACCTTTACATACAGAGTTTTTCCTTTATAGATATAAATTTCTCTTACAAAAGGGTACTTTCCTCTTTTTTTTTTTCAGAGCTTCTGCTATGTTTACTCTTTCTCAAAATAATCAGTACAAACTAATTTTTGCACCAAAAAGTCATGTTTAAGTTGGAGTGTTTTGGTCTCCTAGTTATATTTTGGGTGCTGTGTCCTGAACCTCATCAAAACATATAAAAATCAATATATAGGTATTGATTTATTCAATCTCTCAACAAGTAGGGACTGTCTTACAAATAGAGGAAAATGAAGCTAAGAATGTAAGAGATTTTTTTCCAGGGTCTTGCTTTGTGCTAAAAGGGATTATTGTTAGAATTATTGTTCTAATTCTTCCCTCCCTTCAGCAATTGGCTAATGTATCTACACCCTTTACTAGTGATTTTGTGGTGTATTTTTTTTAAACCTCATGACTCAAGGAAATTTGACTCATGGAATTTGATTTGATCAGTGACATTTTAGCAGGTGAGACCAAACAGGCTTGTAGTGTGTGCACAGTTAAGATTGTGTCTCTCTTGCTCTTCTATTGTATATAAGATTATTATATACCAATTTTCTTCCCTAGAGTGGGATCTCTGTCTCCCCTGGACACATCCCCTGGAAACTGGGTACAATGTTTGCTTTTTCTTTTCATTTGAGAGTCTTAATTCCAATGCACCTAGTCCTCTGGACTCTTTTTCCCTAAAGGTTTAAAGGCACCTCTACACAACGATGTCTACAGGGCAACCTCAACATTTTAGAGTCAATTTTAGTTCTTCTTGGTCCTTGGGGATGGTTTTAACTGGACTAAGTACTCTTAACTGTGAACACATATAAAAGAAGACGATTTGCTGCTTTTCTACTGGGTGTATGGACCAGCAGAAACTGTTGGAACAGACATTTGCACATTCTTGTATGTCTGGTTGCAGCGAAGGAGACCCATCAGGCATGCTTTATCTCACCTCTGGTAACTGACTTTCCTTCAGCACTTTAAAGATGCTGTCCCACTGTGCTCTGGCCTTTGTGGTTTCTGATGAAGATGTCACTAATCATTCAAATAGTTGTTTTTCTTGTAACATATCATTTTTCTCTCCAGCTTTCAAGATTATTTTTTGTTTCTAACAGTTTGACTTTGATACACTTAAGCATCAGTTTCTTTGAATCTATTCTTTGTGGGCTTTTCTGGCCTTGAATTTGTAAATTGGTGCCTTTCACCAAAGTTGGGAAGTTTTCTGTTATTTTTTCATGTTTTCCCACTTTGTTCTCTCTCTTTCCTTCTTGACTCCAAGTATCCATGTGTTAGAACTTTTGAAATTATTCTATAGGTCCCTGAGGCTCTGTTCATTCTTTTCTAATTTTCTTCTTCTTTTTTTAAACTTAAATTGCATAATTTCATAATTATGCATAATTTCATAATTGCATAACTTCTACTGATATATTTTTGATTTTATTGACTCATCTCCATTCAGCTCAACTAGTTAATTTAAAAATTTTTAGATATATTTTAAGGTTATTTTTAGAAGTTTTAGCTCTAAAATTCTATTTCTTTGTTGACAGTTCCTGTCTTTGAATTTATTATGAACATATTTTGCTTTACTTCACTAAATACACTTATAATAACTGTGTTAAAGTCCTTGTCTGAGCTGGGTGGCATGGGTGGGCATGATGGCATGTATTTGTAATACCAGTGACACAGAAAGCTGAGACAGGAGGATTACAAGTTTGAGGTGAATGTCAGCAACTTAGCAAGACTCTGTCTCAAAAAAATAAAAATAAAAAAGCACTAGGGGTAGGAATGTAGTACAGTGGTAAAGTATCCCTGGATTCAATCCCCAGTAACAAAATAAAATAAAAGTCTTTGTCTGATGATGCCATTATCTGGTTCATCTTAGGGTTGGCATCTACTGATTGTTTATTTCCTGAAACTTGATCACATTGACCAAAATTATTGGAATAATTTTGGATTGTACCTTGGACTTTGTATTAAGTTGTAGAGATTCTAGATTCTGTTGTATTGAAGATTTTTTTGTTTTTATTTCAGAAGTTATTAACTTAAATTCAAACTGTAAACTTTCATGCCTATGTGGATGACAACTCAGAGCTTAGTTTAGTTCTCTAAGTTTTGGTGACAAGCTGTTTCAGTTTTGCCAGTCTGTAGGGTTCAGGAGTCAGCCAGAAATGTGGACTAAGTTTATATAAAGGATTTGGGATCCCCCTTTGCTGAGTTTTCCTCCTTTCTGGAGTGCTGGTTTACCTCCAGTGGTCACTATTGCCTCAGGCTCCCTCCTCTGGTTCATTGGTCTGGGGATACCACAGGCTTCCCATTAGAGTGTTAGTCAATCCTGGGGCATCCTTCACAACTGCATTTCCCTTTAGCAAAAAGCCACAAAAAATAAACTTTGTTTACTCCAATTTTCAATGCCCCTCTAAAACCTGCCTGCTTTTGTAAGTCTTTCAAATTCTCAGTTGCATTTTAAAAATTTTGTCCTGAGTTATAGCTTTGACTTGCAGAATGACCAGTCCGTTAGGTGTGTTAGGTTCTCAGTTCTCCTTGCTGGAAGCAGAATCCTCGGATCCGAGGTAACCAGTGTAATAAGAATTTTAACAAGTTTCTTATTAAAAATTGCTTTTCTTAGCAGTGGCTCATTCCTATAATCCCAGCTACTTGGGAGGCTGAGGCAGGAGGATTTCAAGTTTGAGGTTAGCTTGGGCAACTTGTCAAGACCCCATCTCAAAATAAAAAAGTAAAAGAGGACTGGGGATGTAGCTTGGCGGTAGAGCGCTCCAATAACACACACACACTAAGAAAGTTTCTTATCAAACAGTACAAAATTATCTTTTGCATTCCTTACCATCACCCTTACTCTGATTCATTCCTCTTTACAAAACCTGATTTTGTGTATGGTCTTTTTTCTCCTCCACTAAGGTAAGCTCTCTGAGTAGATCTTTATCTGGTGTGTCCATAGTGTGGACTGAATTCTTCAGCTCTCTGCAAAACAGGAAAAAGCAAGGAGAGGTGGGAAGATGCGGGCACCAGCAGGGAACATCTCAGTAGCTGAATTTATGCATAAGTTGGTCTTCCTTAAACACCATAGTTTGCCAGCTCTTTAAGGTACCGAGACTAGTCGTGTGGATTTAAACCACTGGTGGCGCTGCCTACCAAATTTTCTATGATCGAGTTAGACTAGAATTGCTTTTCAGCAACTCTAAACACTTACCATCCTTCAGGACCCAGCTTAAAATGCTAAATGCCATCTCTGTCCTGACCTCTGACTGGCAGCCAAAAAGGCTCTATGAAAATGACATCTACTTCCCATCCCACCCCATGTGAATTTCATGAATAGATGTTTGGGGGAAGCCCACCAGATGCAAAAAAGGCCCTGAATGGGAAGAGCTCTAGTTAGAAGTGGCTTCTGCCCAGCTGCCTTTTCCAGCTGGTCCAACTGGCTTAAGCCATGAGTTGGATGTAATAGATGAACTTCTCTCTTTTGCATTTAGAATGGTGCTGTTTACATGTTGTCCTTAGGAGAATTGAGAAAATAGTTGACTCAAATCATCTGTGTTCTGTGGTCCAGATGAGAAACCCCATGTATACAGTCCAGAGAGAAGGAAGTCCTGTTTTGCTCAGAGTGCAAGAGAGGAGAGGACGGGAGTTTCTAGGGGGTGCTCCTGGTAGGAGTAAGCGTGCTCACAAATGATGTCTTAATTCTGCTGTTCATGGTGGGATTCAGTTTCTACCAGCTTCTCCTTCACTGTTGTAATGGACAACGTGGTAACTGGGAACTGTCATCTGTCTCTTGTCTTTCTTTTACCAGAAGAGCTTGCTGGGCTCAAACAGTCTTTCTAGGGGAAGGGAGCAGCTCTGCTGCGAGCTGGGCATGGTAGTAGGCATTAGCCTATCTTGATAGGTGTAATTCCACTAGTAACCTACAATCATGATTATCTCAGCCTCTGTTTTATAGCAAAGAAAACAAATGCTTGAGGAAATTGAACACTTCACATATCAACATGCAAACATACTCCACATTCTCACGTTTTTAAAAATTCTCCCTTGAATTCACACCTGCCTCTGGTTCCCACCTTAAATTTTGCTTCCTTTTGCACAAGCTTCTTAGAGTTGCCTATGGTGCTGGTCCCACTTCCCATTCCCTCTCCCACCCAGTTGATTGGGCGTTAGGGCTGCCCCTGAAACTTCTCATCAAAGTCACTGATGGCCTCCATGGATCAAATCCAACGGCCACCTCTCTATTTTCCCTTTATCTCCTGGTGGCACTCATCGTGTCTATTCCCTATTTCCTGCACCATTTCTTGTTTGGGCTCCCAGTTTACCACACTCTGCTACTTTTCTGCCTATCTTACTGGCCACTTGTCCATTCCGTTTTTATACCATCCCTGCTCTGCTCTACACTAATGTCTGGATTCTCCTGGGTCTTCTACCCATTACTCACTACCTCTTGCTGACTCCAGATAGTCCCATGGCTTTATATCTCCAGCCTGAACTTTTCCTGGCACTGCGGACTCAGAGAGCCAACATCCTACTCAACATGGCCACGTGGACAGTTAACAAGATCTTCAAATTAACACGAGCCAGACAGAACTCCTGATACCTACTTTCCCCCACCAAATAAATAAAGTGAGCAATTTATTTCATGAAAGGTGAAAAAGTCTTCCTCTTTCTATAAATTGCACCAACATCCATCTAGTTGCTCAAACCCAAGCCTTTCTCAATGTATTCCCAGTGAATCCCTCAAACATTTCCCAGATCTAATCATTTTCTTCTGCCTCCATCATTCCTACCCTGGTCCAAGCCATCATCACTATAGCTTGGACTACTGCAGTGGTCTCCTAACTGGGCTCCTTATCCTCAGCAATCCATCTCTGTATGGCAGCCAATGCTTCTTTAAACATGTACATCAAACAATTTCACTTGACTACTCAAACAATCCCAGTGGCTTTTTACCTTTCATGAAATAAGTTGCTCACTCCTTGTTTCGATGTACAAAGCTTGGAGTGGCCTGCTTTTGCCTTCTTCTTCTTTTTTTAATAAGTGTTAGTTGTATGGACACAATACCTTTATTTATTTATTTTTATGTGGTGCCGAGGATTAAACCCAGCACCTCATGCATGTTAGGTAAACGCTCTACCACTGAGCCACAACCCTGGCCCCTTTGCCTTTTTTAAATACTCCTCCTTCTCTCCTCCTTCTCCATGCTCCAGTCACCCTATCCAGGTGCCAAAGCTAGTTCCTGGCACAGGTTGTGCCCTCTGCCCGGAAAGTTCTTTTTTCCTGGATTTTGTCATGGCTGATGCATTTTAGGCATTTAGCTCTCAGGTTACATGTCATCTCCTCAGTGAGTTCTTTGTCATCACCCAATCTAAGGTAGCCATTCTGGATTTTGAGAGCAGTTTGAGATTTTTTTTTTTTTCATCCCCAATGATTTGCTTCACAGTTCTCAATCTCTAATCACTTGTTCTGGGGATACTGGCCATGTGTCACATGTGTGTTACACTGGACGTGGATTTATCACCCTCTTTAATTTCCCCTAAACCACTCCAAAAGATTGATGGAACTTTTGAGAGCTCCGGGGAGGAGGGTGTTCCTGCTATTCATTGCACAGTCTCCAGCCGCTTCCTCAACTCCTTACTTTCCTTCCCTTTGGCTTTCAGGGGCAAAACTTCCTCTTTTTGGTTCACACAGAGCAACTTCATCTCTTCCTCTGAAGCATCTACCTCGGTCTGTACCCATGTTCTGGGGGCATTTCCTGCTTCAACAGGGGTTACCAATGCATTTTCTTGACCAAAGTTGTTTCATCCATGGGTGAGATTCTTATTTTAGCTTTCTTCCAACACTAGGAACTGCACCCAGGGCCTTGCACATGCTAGCAAGCCCTCTACCTCTGAGCTGTATCCTCAGCCCTTGTTTTGCTTTTAAGGGAACAATAGTGTTTTCTCTTTTCTCTTTCCTTGTAATACTTGTTCCAGACCCTGTGCTGGGGCTGGGGATGATTGCAGCAGCCCTTTAAGGTATCAGTTCTACCTTGCAGAAGAGACAGAAGAGCACTGCTAATAAATACTGGGCTCGGGCTGGGGTTATGGCGCAGTGGTAGCGTGCTTGCCTAGCATGCATGAGGCACTGGGTTCGATCCTTAGCACTACATAAAAATAAAATAAAGATATTCTGTCCACCTACAACTAAAAAAATAAATATTTAAAAAAAAATACTGGGCTCTGGAGAGATTAAAAGAAACTTTCTGCATTTTTGCCCATTGCTTCTTTTCTTAAAATTTTTTTATATGTATTTTTAGTTGTTGATGGGCCTTTATTTTATTCATTTATTTATATGTGGTGCTGAGAATTGAACCTACTTCTTCACACATGCAAGGCAAACGCTCTACCACTGAGCCACATCCCCAGCCCTATTTTGTGTTTTATGTATAGACAAGGTCTTGCGGAGTTGCTTAACGCCTTGTCTCGTCATTACTGAGGCTGGCTTTGAACTCGTGATCCTCCGGTCTCAGCCTCCTGAGTGGCTGGGATTACAGGTGTGCACCACCATGCCTGATTTAGGAATAGCTCTTTATAAAAACAATTAAATGCACCCATGAAAAAACCCTCTGGTTTTAAACCACTAGGAGTTTTTGGCAAGATGTATATTATGTGCTTTTGTATATATAAATACTTAGATTTTCATACAGCTCAATCTTTTTTTTTTTTTTTTTTTTTTTTGGTACCGGGGATTGAACTCAGAGGCACTCGACTCCTGAGCCACATCCCCAGCCCTATTTTGTGTTTTATGTAGAGACAAGGTCTCACTGAGTTGCTTAGTGCCTCGCCCTTGCTGAGGCTGGCTTTGAACTCGCGATTCTCCTGTCTCAGCCTCCCTAAGTGCTGGGATTACAAGCGTG
>PVHX01019551.1:0-34168 GCA_004024805.1 Geosciurus inauris
TTCTCTCCCCTCTCTCCCCCTCCCCCTCCCTCCTTCCCTCGTCCACCCCTTCCTGGCCCACCATGAGCCTGCAGCTTTCCCCCACTGAGCCCTTCCCCGTCATGGTCTGCCTCCCTGTGAGCCCAGAGCAATGGAGTCCGTGGTCTGTGGACAGAGACCTGTGAAACCACGAGCCCCAAGTAAACTTGCCCTCCTCAAAGCTGTTTCTGTTGGGCGTTCTTGTTGGGGTGAAGAGCAGCTGGCCGGGGACCGCAGCCACAGCAGCTCCCTGGGGACACCTCCTGTGAGCCCCACCTTGGGCTCCCACGGCCTGGCCTGACAGGGGTCCTGCTGTTGGGGCAGGCCCCCGGTGCCGGGGCCTGTGTGCAGCGGGCCCGTGTGCAGCACGAGGACTGGTCCTGCACCGTGCACAGGACTCTGCTGAGGGCGTCTGTGCCTACCATGCACACCCATGGGACAGCACTTGCACAGGAGGCAGGGTGCTGGCCAGCTGGCCCTGCTGGCCCTTCACTGTACATACACCCGTGAACATGCCCTTCTGCAGACCTTAGATAAAAACAGATTTTATCTTTACAAAAAGAAACCTTGGGCATGACTCAGGCCTGGTGCCATGCCTCCTGTGCTGCTCTAGCTTGGCAGCCGCCCGAGGGCCCCACCCTCACTGTGTGAGAGCCAAGCCCCAGGCCAGCCTCTCGTGGTCCCACACGCACCTTCTTCCCAACATGAATGCTCCAAAGACTCCCCTGGATTTTCTTGCCATTCTTGCTGCACATTTAAGAGTGGGGTTGGGAAGAGAAACGGGGTCGGGAGGAGGGGCGCACGGCTTTGCTTTCTCTGTGGTCTGCTGGTGGAAGTCGCCTTCCGTGCCTGTCCAAGGCCCTCGGTCCTCATGCCTGCACGGCAGAGGCCACCTTGTGATGGGAGGGCCGTCTGTGGCTGTGGGTCCCCGCAGGTCTGAGCAGACCCTGAGGCTGGGCAGTGGCGGGACCAGGAGGTGGCTTCCCGAGGCCCCGTGTCCCCTCTTGACCATGGAGTCCTGTTTGAGGACAGACCTCAGCCACCTGCCATTCGCCTCATGAACAAAGCTGCTCTTCAGGTTGAGTCCAGAAAACTAGCACACTTTTGTGTGTCCTCCTGAGGAACCACCTACTGTTCAGAAGCCACTGCGGCTCGGGTACCAATGAGTGTGACTGTACATGGGTGCTTTGAAATTCATCCTGAGGGTCTGTCCAGCAGGCTGTGGATGCTGAAGCCTGGTTACTGTCTTCACAGTGAAGAGAAGCCATGTACAGCCATCCCTCTGTGTCTGCAGGACACTGGCTCCAGGACCCCATGGAACCTGCAGATGCCGAGCGTCTGCACATGCCCTGTGCACACCCTCCTGTAGGTCACCTCCAGATGACCTGTGATTCCTGGCGCGGTGCAGAGGCTGAGGCAGCAGTTGTCACGCTGTTGTCTGGGGGTGGGTAATAGAAGAGCGTCTACATGCTCAGCCACTCTCTTCCTTTTCTCCAAACACTTCGAGCTGCATTTGCTGAATTGACAGGTGTGGAACCCACAGGCACAGAGAGGGAGCCGAGTGTCCCTGAGTGGAAACCCCTACAGAGTGAAGAGCAAGTGGGGAGCATGCACTCCCTTCCCGAAGAGGGGGTCAAACCAGGCCTGAGGCAGAAGCATGGAGGACCTTGGAGAGACCCGCATCACTGCACAGACAGGAGGACAGAGGGCGAGGAGGGGCCTTTCCCAATGCAATGGAAGAGGAGGAGGAGAGGAGGGAAGAGGAGGGAGGCAGGGACACTTGTTTGTCAAATCTGACAGCTTAATGTTGGTTGATGAACTCCACTGAAGTCCAGTGAACAAGGAACTAGACTGTAAGAACTCAGAAGTTGTTCAAAACACTGAAGGAAAGCAACAAAATCCCCTGGAGCTCCACGACTAGTGGAGGCCCAAAGAGGTAGGGCCATTCCCCTGTGGAGGACCACCAGTGGAGCATGTCACCTGGGAGTTCTGCCTGAGCTGCAGACTTGTGGGGAGAAGATCCAGTTGGCCTGGCCTAGATCAGGATAAAACACCCAAGTCAACAGCCACAACTAAGATGAGGAGTTGGGATGGGGTGCAAGAGAGGCAGCTGGCAAAGCCCAGACAAAATGCCCATTTTGTGTATCTTTTCTTGGTACTGGGGATTGAACTCAGGGGCACTCCACCACTGAGCCATGTCCCCAGCCCTATTTTGTGTTTTATGTAGAGACAGGGTCTCACTGAGTTGCTTAGTGCCTCGCCATTGCTGAGGCTGGCTTTGAACTCACGATCCTCCTGCCTCAGCCTCCCTCAGTGCTGGGGTTGCAGCACCTGGCTTATTTTGTGCATCTTAGTCTACCTCAAAAGCATTAGGGGAGCTATAGATACACTGGAGAACTAGCAGACAGAATCTCTGCCCTCAGGAAGCTCTGGGGTTCTACCGAAGCAGAGCTCCACCCAGTTAGTGCCCCTTGCACCACACCAGGACATGGGGTCCCTGAGGCTCAGAGGGGAACTGCAAGCCACCAGGAAGCTGCACACCCGTGCCTGCAGGAGCTTTCCCAACAAAGTCCTAAGCTGAATCCCTCGCATCATGCCCGGCAAGGGGAGGCATGGATTCTGAAGAGCTGTGGGAGCAGGAGGAAGGCGTGAAGCCAGAGTGGGCCCCTGCTCAAGTCCCGGAAGACAGCTGTCTTTCAAGGAGGTGAATACAGTTAGCGCTGCGTGGAGATCGGGCCGTCTCCTCCGTGGTGGTAAGTCGGGCACGGCAGCCGGTGCAGTGGGAGTAGATACCACCAGCCGAACATGCTCTGCCTGAGAGAAAGCCAGCAGGCAGGGGGTCGCGGCAGGCGTGTGGGCTTCACAGCCGCAGCCTCCCTCTGCTGTGTCATCGCTAAGTGACCCTGGATGTAGAAGTTAGTTTTTAAGCTGGCACCAAAGGTGTGCTGAAGGGGTATTGTGAGGACTAGACAGAGTACCTAGGTGGAGTCGTGTGGTAAGTGCTCAGCGAATGCTCGTTCCTGTGATTGTTCTTATAAGAAATTCTACTTTTTTAAGACAGTCTTTAAAAATAACTCTCGTCAATGTAACGGGCGGGAGGGGAAACCCAGGTCTGCCAAGCCAGCTTGCTGTGCAGGGAGACCCTGCGTTACAGGCTGCAGCTCCGCCACCTGGCGGCAGCGTGCTGTATGTGCTCTTCGGCAGCAAGGGAAACCTCAGGCCTCCTCCCAGAGGGTTTAGGCCATGACTGATGACTCGGACGACACACTTTCCTCGCCAATGTGTGGTGCTGCTCTAACGTTGGTCATGCAATGCTATGAAAATGCCCAAAGCATCTAAATTCACTGCCGTCCTGACTGCCCACAGCCTCCACACCGGTCTCCCTCAACGCCCCTTCGAGACCTCTGCTGCATCAGGAACTCCAAGCCTAGGAGTCCTTCACACAGTGACGCAAACGTAACATGTCATAACTGAAACCATGGCAAAAAAGAAAAGGAACAGCAACAACACCGGAATTAAGAGTCCTGGTACTTCCGAGGCCACTGTTAGGATCACGGAGACGACCCCTACGAGGGGGCAGTTTTGTCAGTTGTGTGTCTGATGTGGGATTTGTGCCTCCACTGTATAAAGGACGCCTACAACTCTATAATAAAAAGACAAAACCCTATTAAAATTGGGCAAGATATCTAAATAGATAGTCTAAAGAAGCGCAGAGGGTAAATCAACGCATAAAACAACACTGAGCACCCACGTCAGGGCACACTGCTCACACGGCTGTGACGACATGAAGGGCGAGTCCTGAAGACGCCACATCGGGAGCCCCACACGTGGCGGGATGGGAGGTGACGTGGCTGCAGCTCTGGAGACCCGGTGGCAGCTCCCACAGGACCACACAGGAGTCAGACGGGACAAGCAACCCCAGTCTGCACACAGATCTAAGAGAAGTGAAGACACATACTCTAGGACCTGAGTGTTCAAGGAGGATCTGTCACAACAGCCCAAGGGTGACAGAGCCCAGAAGCGTCCATCAAAGGGCAAAACACCTGTGCTCCAGTGTGGCTGAACCCGGAAACGCCAGGCCCAGAGGAAGGCCCCTGCCCCGACCTGTGCTGTGGTGGGGCTGATGGGGTATTCAGAGCAGGCAAACCCACCTGGGCCGGGCCTGGCCCCGTGGGGCTTTTCCCCTCACCCCCCAGGGGATGAAAGTGCCCTGAACCAGCCATGCTGATGCCCCACTCTGCATCCACGAGGCTCCCTGGCCTTGGGCACATGACAGGCAGGCTCCCGAGTGGTGTTTAATCACCTTCATGAGGCCTGCTTGAAACAGCTCCTGGAGGAGGGGCTCTGCACCTGTCCCCTGTGCACACATGGCGGTCCTGCTTAGAAACGCTGTCCAGCCTCGCAGGCTAATCTTTTACAGAAGCTAAAATCTTTTTCATAAACCAATTTGGAGCCTTAGAAACATCTCTCCAGTTTTATTTCTCATAAAGCGTCTTCCCTTCCTCTGGACTCATGGAAACGTCCCATGCCTATGGGGACAAGCTGAGCTTTGGACATTGCCTCCAGAGGCCACCCAAGCAGACCTGCCCAGTGCCTCCTGGTCCAAGCCACGCCCACTGCCCCCCACAACATGCCTGTGCAGACCTGCAGGGCTGTGGCCTGGCAGTCCTGAGAGGCTGGGAGTGAGGCAGGCCCTGTGGGTTCCACCTTTAGGCTCCTGAAGCCCTTACTCCTGGACCTCTGTGGCTCATGAGGCAGATGGCAAGGTCTGCGTGGTAGGCTCTTGCCCAGGGCTGTACCCACAGGCCCCAGAAGTGACCTGAGCCGCCCAGTCTCTCCTTTCCTGATTGCCAGTGATGGAGATGCAGCAAAGGACCAAAAAGCGTTTCTCACGACCTTCCTCGCTTCTCTGAACAAGGCCATGGTCAGCGTCCTTGAAAAGCACGTCTTAGAGGAAAGGACAGGCTTCAAAAGAAGGCTGGAAGCATTCAGGGTACTGAGAAATGATTTCCTCTCTCCCATCTCCAAATAAAAAACAGCCTTATGATGCGTTAGATTGAAATGTTTAAATATTGAACCAGTGCCAAAAAATGGCCTGTAAGCCTCAATAAATTTCATGAAATTTAAAAACGATATCATTATCCCGGCTGACAGCGTCTCTCAGGGCTTGAAGCTGCGTGGCCGGGATCAGGGACCCGCCGATGGCAGTGCGCGCAGCAGGCCGGACCTTCAGACCTTGGGGCGGCCCCACGGCTGCCAGCCGCGCGTGGACTCTGCCTGTTCGTGGAGCAGCACTCTTTCCTTGGGCATCAGATGCTGATAGTGAAGCATGAAGCTTCTTCCCAGGCGGAGGAGGGCGGCCTGCCTGCAGGAAGGGCAGCGCAGGGCCTGGTCTTCCAAGAGGGGCAGCGGGCTCTCTGAGAGGGAGACACAGGGCAGCCTGGCAGCCTCACGCTCTCCACCCCTCGCCGTGGCCAGCACATGGCCCAAAACAGCGAAGTGGCAGAGGCCCTGCGTGCACTGTGGACGCCTGTCCTTCCGTTTCCATCCCTTTGGAGAACACTGCACACGGCTTCCTTCCTGGCCACCGGGGTCTGCTGAGAAGCCTGGGCTGGAGGAGGTGCCGGTCACTCAGCTCCACAGGGACGAGGCCAGGCTCCAGGAAGATCTGCAAGGCCTGATTGACTCGGCATCGCCTAATAAACATCTCCGAGTCCAGGAGCAGGTCCAGGAGCAGGTCCAGGAGCAGGTCCAGGAGCGAGCCAGGGCCGGAGGCAGCCCAGGGCTGCTCTGGACGATTCACTAGCAGCCCTGCTGATTAGCGGCAGCCGCTTCACCCACGTGATGTCCTCGGCTTCTTCCGCTGAGACCTCCCTAACCCGCCAGGTCCGCTGGGAGCTGTCCTCAGAGAGTCCTGGGAGAGGAGAGGCCAGTGCTGCAGGCCTTCCTTCCCAGGGCGCACCGGCCATCGCTGCGGCTGCCCCTCGTGCCCTGCACTAGCCACCCAGGACACTTGCCCCTTGCCGCTCTCTTCCAGCCTGGGCAGTGGCTGGAGCGAGCCAACCTTCCCACCAGCACAGGAGCTGCTTGCAGGCTCCTGCCCTTCGCCAGGAACCCGCAGGGGCTTGCTCCCGGGAGCTGGCGCTGAGCCAGCACAGGGACTGGGACGCTGAGCAGACACAGGGGCCAATGCCTTGCTCACAGCCCCTCCCCTACCTGGAGCAGACCCCTCGCCCAGCAGCCTACAGGCCTTCAGGGTTGGTTTTGAATCTCCCTAGTGATCAGCACATCTGCCTCCTGGAGGCAGCCCAGGGCCCAGGCAGGAAGGAAGGTCTTTCCTACTGGTGAAGCCACAGGGTGAGGGGATCCCAGGCCCCTGTCCAGGCTGTGGACAGTTGTCCTGCTGGCCCAACCCCCAGGCCTCTGGGCTGCACAAGGCAGAGACTGAGCCATTGGAACAAGAAACCCAACACAGGGGCCAGCCGCTTCCCGCTGACTGAAGCCAGGTCTCCGGGCCCTGTTCCCCACAGGAAATCGCTCTTCTGATATTTTGAAGCCTTTTATGTGTAACATGTGTGGCCAAATAGTGAGCCTACGACCTCATCTTGAAGTAATTGTGATTAATAAATTACCCTGGCCGGCATGCCAGCCTCCCTCCCTGGGGAGGCACACTGTTTATGTTCTTAGGAGTCAGCGGGCTGCACTGCGAGAGCTCAGCCGCTGGAATCCAGGGTCTGCAGACCGCGCAAGGAGGTTCAGCCCGGAACACCCTCAGGAGCCCCTGCCCTGCAGCAAGCCCCCAGGCCCACTCCCCTCCTGCTGGGGCCCATGCCAGCAAAGCAGAGAGGCCCCGGCCTCCTGCATGTGCCTGCAGGCCCCGTGCTGAAGGCGTGGGCAGAGCAGGCTGTGTGGACCCCAGAGAGCCAGCATCTCTTTTATTCTTTATTTTAAAAGCAGTATGTTCAGAAATACCAGCTGCTTCTGTGGAAATAGGAGAATCCACCACGTGGAGCCTTGAACTCTACCTGGCCCACCGCGGGGGCAGCAGCCTGCTCCTGAGGGGCCGTGCCTGACTGGCTGGTGCCCACAGTGCCCAGCTCCCTCACGGGTGAAGAGGCCGTCATCCCCGACATCATCTCAGGCTCACTGGTCACCCCATTCCTCCCAGCCATCTCTGTCCTCGTGGTCAGGAGAGCTGACCACCCCTCCCGTAGTTCACAGTCATCCTCCACGGGGTCCCACGGGATCACAGGCAAGTAGCAGCAGGTGGCAGCTGAGTGCCCCTCACCACTGCAGGCTGGGCAGGCTGGGCAGGAGTGTTCTCGGGAGCTAGCAGCGCCCAGGCCCTGTGGGGTCACAGGCAGAACCGAGGACACACTGGGAGAATGGGAGCAGCTGCTCAGCCTGGTGTCACCAGCTGTGAGCCTGCGGCCCGTCCTGGACAGCACCGGGTGTTGCTTCAGGCCCTGCTGCTGGCTCCTCCTACCAGGAGAGGAGGGCACACCTTCCGTGTCCTGCAGAGGCTCTGTCCAGGGCAGGGCTCCGGGAGGGCAGTGCAGGGCTGGCTCAGTCCTGAAGCTGTGCCCCCTCCCGGTCCCACTGACTGCACTACCCATGGTCTCTGATCTGTCACTCTGTGGCACAGGCGTGTTGATTTCTTCCAGGACCCTTAAAGGATTTTTGCAAAAACCCTTTTCCATAAATTTGCAGATTCCCAAAGTCAGTGAGACCACCAGAGGCATGAGCACTGCTGCCAGACTGGAGGCCAGCCTCCGCACCCAGCTGCCCTGGGCACTAGGAGTGCCTGTGGGCACCTGTGCTGACCCTGCGCTCCTCGACCAGCGCTCTGAGAGTGGGAGGGGATCCAAGTCCCTCTTGCGACTTGGGCTGCAGAGCAGAGCCTGGGGGCCCAGCAGACAGCACTTGGCCCTCTTCACAGCTGCCGGAACAGGAAGACCCACCTGCAAGAGACAGGCTCTCAGGCAGCGGCTGACGAGGCCTCCTCCTGGTTTCCAGGCCTGTGGTGCAGAGATGGCAGCTGCTCTTCCTGGCATCACGGTACCGAGAACCGGGAGGAAGGCCTTCAGGGGCCTTCAGGCAGCAAGGGGTGACTTGGATAGTCATTGATAAGCCGCGGTCCAGGCCGACTGGCGTGGTGTGCGAATTCTCCGCCCTGCCGAGGCGCCTCCTGAAGAAGGCACTTCCTTGCCGTGGTCAGGCCTCCCCTCTGTCTGCTGGTCTGCCTGCCTGTGCAGGTGAATGGTGGGAGGAAACACAGGACAACCCAGCCCTCTGCTCACTGCCCAGGGAGCTGCCCTAACTGACTCCCCCAAAGCCACCGCCTGCCCTTTGCAAAGGAAAGGCGGTGCTGAGAGCACAGAATCCAGGCCAAGCAGAGGCAGGGGCTCAGCCTGGTGCCTGAGGACACAGAGGTAGCGCCAGTCCCTGTCCACCCCTCCCAGGGACAGAGACCCATGGACACGCTTGGTGGGGCTCCACCCTCCCCCTGGAATTGCCCAGCTGGGGAGAGAACCTGGGTCCAGAGTTCCATCAGTCGGCACTGGCTTCCGGGGCCCCGGCTGTGTCTGGTCAGTTTGTACAAGGAGATCCGCGTGCAGGACTGGCCCCAGGGAAGGAGGGATGCCACTTCTTTCTCTGAGCGCATCCAGGGTCTCGCTGCTGTTCTTCTTAGCATTGGGCTGAGGGCTCAGCCTCTTGTTCTCACTTGACTCTGCACTAAATTTATGATCCCAAATAATAAAACTGTTAACCATAGTGCCTAAACTGAAACAGTCATTTAAATATTTTTCAAATTCAAAATTATATAAATAAATGTGTTCTGGGTTCGTCTTGCCCTCCATATGGATTTCTAGCCCACCTGTGACATGAAGAGGCAGGGCAAGACCCCCTTCCTGTTTTGGGTTTCCTAGCAAGATGGTTCTCTGCGCTGGGGCTAAAGGGTTTGATTAATAGCAGATCGAATGCTGTCAGTCTGCTGGTCACAGACCTCGTTTGCAGCCCAACTCGAGGGCCAAGCTCAACCGTGAAGAGTGACCTTGGCCTAGTGCAGCCCTTAGTGAGGAACATGCAGCCTGGGGAGTGAGTGTGGATGCAAATAAAAGAGGAAATATCTGTGGAAATTAGAGACTGTCAAGCTGAATGATAATGAAAATATGTCATTAAAAAGTATACAGGAGCCAGGTGCACACCTGTAATCCCAGCACTTAGGGAGGCTGAGACAGGAGGATCGCGAGTTCAAAGCCAGCCTCAGCAATGGCGAGGCGCTAAGCAACTCAGTGAGACCCTGTCTCTACATAAAACACAAAGTAGGGCTGGGGATGGGGCTCAGTGGTCAAGTGCCCTGAGTTCAATCCCTGGTACCAAAAAAAAAGTGTAGAGGTGCATCTAAGGCTGTGCTTAGAAGGATATGCATAGCCTCAAGTGCTTCTATGACAGATAAAAAGCTCAAATCAAGGAACTAAGAACATCTCCTAATTTGGATTAAAAGGTGATGTTAAGCCAGAAGGATGTAAGTCTAAAGGCAGAAATCAACAAATCAGAAAACAAACATGCAACACAGCATCAGTAAAGTCAAAAGCTGGTCTTTGAAAGGCCAATGAAATGGATAACCACCAGCAAGACTGATCAAGAGACAATAAAGGGATGGAAAGCTACCAAAGTGAGGGATTAAAATAGCATCACCAGAGCTGTTACAGACTGAGAGCAGCTCAACTCATCACTGAAAAATCAGACAAATGCACAAACTTCTCAAAAAATACATCCTGAACAGATAATAAAAAGTGGAAAATCTGAACAGTTCTGTACCAGTGAAGAGCACAAGCCTACAAATTCAAACCATCCCACAAAGTAGTCATCCACCCCAGAGGGCGACCTACCCATCACTCCAGGGAGGGGGAGTGCTCATAACTGCACAAACTTTCCAGCACGCGGAAGATGGGTTCCCAGTTCGCTTCATAAACACAAGCTCTTGATTTTTAAGAATGGCAAAGCAGTTGTCAGAAGGGAGCACCTCAGGCCACAGTCCTTGTAGGGAGAGATGTTAGAGGCGGGGACAGAGGTAAGGGCAGCTGGAGTCCGACGTCCCCCCTTAGGAATGGCTGTATCTCCAGCCCTTGGCTGGCTTTGTTGAGATATTCTGGCCCTTTTTAGTAAGTAAACTTGCCTCTTCAGCCACAAAGGAAAAACAATGCAGGGAATTTCTGGTTGATGAGGACCAACCACGCCGAGCACCAGCTCTGATCCTTGTAAGTCACAGCACAGGCACGAGGAGAGAGGCAGACACTACGGGAAAGACTGGAAGAGGGTCCATGAATGAGCGATGCAAACAAATGGGAAGAAAGGTGGAGCCTGGCCGAAGAGGCTGCCAAGGCCCCAGAGCCTTGAAACCTGGGCTCCCCACAGCTCTCGCACCCAGGCCCGTACGCGGAGGCAGCAGGTTGTCATGGGTGCAGCAGAAGACAGGTGTGTGTTGGAGGGACAAAGAGGAGCAGCATGTGCAAGGGAACAGCTTCAGCTGGGCCAGAGATGCTGCTCCACCTGGTGCCAGGGAACAGCTTCAGCTAGGCCAGAAAGGCCGCTCCACCTGCCCCCCGTCAGCTGCTGTGCCTGAGTTCTCCAAGAGCGGCTGATTTTCACCCCCACCTGTTCTCCCGTGCCTCCAACTGAAAAGGCCCAGAATGAAGCGAGTGCACACCAGTGAACAGAACGTGATAGAGACGCACAACCTGGGGCTAAATCCTCCCGTGCGACCCTCTTCAGGCCCGAGTTTCGTCTCCTGCTTGATGAGCTCCCCCTGTTTTCTCCCAATGCCATAATGACATTTGAAACTTACTCCTCTGCTTTTGGTGAAATTGAATCCCACCGAGTGGCCGCTGCGGGCTCTGTGTTCATTTAGCAGTGCTGTGTCAACACTGCTGAGCGTCGGCCTGTGCCGGCTTCATCCTCCTTTGCATTTTAACCATGAGATTGTACAAAGAGGTAAACGCTTCTACTATTTCTTCTTAACATTCTGTTTCTTGGTTTAGCACTTATGTGTATTATGCATTAATTTTGATTCCTGCATGCACATTTTACGTGACTGTCGTTTTCCTTTACAACATTTTGTTTCCTTTTTAGCTGCTATCTAATTTTCCTATAAATTTAATTTTTTTTCAAGTTTTAATTTCTAAGAGATTTCTTCTGTTTTTTTCTCATGGTGTACAGTTTTTTCAATGAATGCAAAATATTCTATTAACCCTCTAAAGACGTGGAACAGTTCCATGAGATTTTGTTCTGACCTTATGTGGTAGGCAGTATTCTAAGAGGAATCTCAAATTCCCAGCTCCATGGAATACATGTATCTTCTCCCAGATTTTCAACCAAGCTGTCTCTACACACTAGTTTGGATTTTGAAGATGTAACTAAGGACTTAAATCAGCTGACTTTCTGTTTATGAAAAATGCCATTGGGATTTTGATAGGATTGCCCTGAACCTGCAGATCACACACACTTTGGGTGGGGTACACATTCCACAATATTAATTCCAGTCCATGAACACAGAATACCTGTGCATTTATTCATGGAGGTAAATCTTGGATTTCCCTCATCGATGTCTCAGAGGTTTTGGTGTGTGTACCTTTCACCTTCTCGGTTTATCCCTGGGTGTTGACGTGCCTTACCTGTTATAAATGTGACTGTTTCTTCATTTCCTTTTTGAATGGTTTGTTGTTAGTATGTACAAATGCAACTGATTTTCATACATTGACTCTGTATCCTTCAGCTTTACTGAATTTATCACTTCTAACAATTTTTTGGTAGTGGTTTTAGGGTTTTCTACAGATAAGATCAAGTTACTTGCAAAGATACTGTTTTACGTCTGCCTTTCTGACTGGAATGACGTATTTCCTCTGCCTCCTCATTGCTCTGTGGAGCTCTTCTACCATACTCGATGTGTGGAGCAAGCGGGGACATCACTGTCTTGTTCCCAGTCTCCAGGAAAGTGTCAGTTTTTCACCACTGAGTATGATGTTAGCTGCAGGTTGGTGGTAGCGTTCAGTCACAAGTTTCTAAGGCTTTACCCTTATCACCTAGGTCACCCAGTTCGCTCACTTGTAATTGTTCATCGCGGTTCCTTCTTTGTATCTCGGGAGCATCAGTTGTAATGCTTCTTTGGAGAGTGCGATGTTGAAGTCCCCAAATATTGTTGTATTGCTATTTCTGCCCTCAGCTTTGATAGCATTTGCTGTGTATGTTTATGTGCTCCGTTGTTGGGTGCATGTGTTTACGATTACTATATCCTCTTGGCGTACCAATACTCTTATCATCGTAGAGTTGTTATCTTTTGTCTCCTGAGACGATTTTTTGTTTAAAGCCCATTTTGTCTCGTGTGTGCACAGCTGCCGATGCTTCTGGCATCCATTTAGATGGAACGTCTTTTTCCATCTCTTCACTTTCAGTGTATGTGTGTCCATAAGGAGAGCAGGTCAGATACCTTGTGTTTATTCATTCATGAGCTCTGTGTCTTTGGTTGGTGAAGTTGATCCCTAACCCTTCAAGGCGGCTGATGAGTAATTATTTACTGCCCTCTGGTTGGTTCCTTGCTTCCTTTTCCCTTTCTTCCCCTCTTGCTCTTTCTTTGTGATTCACTGATTTGTTAATAATTGTACGTTTTTCTTACTTTCTTTTTATATTTTCTGCAATTTTTGTCCTTGAGGCTACTTTGAGGATTACATAAAGCATCTTAAAGTCATAAGATCTGTTTTAAGCTAAGCTGATAATCAGTTAACGTTGCAAAAAATCCTACAAGTTGTTTCTCCCACACTTCGTGTGATTGCTATCACAGTGGACAACTCCGTGCATGCCGTACCAGTTATCACATTTCCGTACCTATGGCTATTTGTAATACTTTGTCCTTCCCATGCTAGACTTAAAAGTGATGGCTGTCGCTGCCACAGAGCACATTAGAGTGATTGGATGACTCTCTCGCCTGTGCAGGAGTGGTTCCTTCTGTGTGCCCTCTGCTGTCAGGTGGCATCCACTTCAACCTGAAGCACTGGCGCCCCGTGGCCAGCCTTGCAGGCAGGTCTGGGGTGCTGGACTCCACAGCTCGTGCCTGGAAGGCTGTTATCTCCCCTCCTGCCCAGATGGAGAGGGCTCTTGCTGGGCACAGTGTTTTGGTTGGCAGGGGTTTTGTTGGTGGTGGTTTTGCTTGTTCTCTGGCACTTTGAATGTATCATCCCATTCTCTGCTGGCTTGCAAAGATCATGCTGAGAATTCTGCTTATAGTTTTATTCAGAGGAACCTTGTGGTGAGTCAGTTTCTTTTACTGCTTGCAACATTCTTTGCCTTTGTAGTGAAGACCTCTATGTTTAGTCTATCTGAAATTGGGAGTTTTATGGATTGGAATGGTCATGACCCTCTCCAGATTTGGGAAGCCTTCTGTCATTATTTCCTTGAATGCCTGTTCCCTCTTTCTCTCTCTTCTCCTTCCGAGACTCTTCTAACATGTGTTGGCTTTGCTTGGTGGTGTCCCACAAGCCCATGAGTGTTCTTCACTCCTTTTTATTTATTTACTTATTTATTTGGGTTCCTCTAGTTAATTGTTTGATATGAATTTGTTGATTCTCTCCAGCTTGAAAAAGGGGGCTCAGTTCAGTTGTTCTGTTCGTACATTCAGAATTCCTATGTGGTTACTTTTTTTTTTTTTGGTACTAGAGATTGAACTCAGGGGTACTCGACCACTGAGCCCCATCCCCCAGCCCTATTTTGTGTTTCATGTAGAGACAGGGTCTCACTGAGTTGCTTAGCGCCTCGCTGTTGCTGAGGCTGGCTTTGAACTCACGATTCTCCTGTCTCAGCCTCCCTAAGTGCTGGGATTACAGGCTTGCGCCACCGCGCCCGGCTCCTATGTGGTTACTTTTTTATAATTTATAGATTTCTGCTAAAATTCTTGTTTTCTCCATGAATAATTTTACTAGTCTGTCCAGCTGTCAGTCTCTGTTTCCTGGTAGCTCACTAACACTTCTTAGGGTGAGTACTCCGAATCCCCTGTCAAAGGCTCTAAATCTGTTTGTTTAAGGCTGGTTACCGGTGCTGATCGTCATCCCTGGCTGGGGCCACATTATCCGGATCACTTGGGATCCTTATGGCCTTGTGTTAATGTCTGCATGATTTCAATTTTAATATTAAACAAAACACTACATGTCCCCAGCCCTGCTCTGGGGCAAAGAGAAAGAGGTGAACTAAGTCAATATCAAAAAGAAAGGAAGTCAGTCATGAACAAGCAGGTCTCCTCTGGGAACGCCGGGGGCCTGTGTGCCTTGGTTACTGGGTCTGACATTCTCTGCCCCTACTTCTGAGCAAGGCTGGTGGGCTATGCTCCCCAAGGTCTCAGACTCAGAACATGAATGTGCTTTAAAGTCTCAGAATACTTAAAATAATATTTTGTCCTCGTTTATTTAGAACTTTTAGAGGAGATAAAAGAGCACGTCCTTCCTATAAGACTGGAATTCCCCTTATGTGCTATTGGAGCAGTTAGGGGCTGTGGTTTAGAGAGCAACACCTGTGAGTTAGGAACGTGGAAGGTACGTGCTGTGTAACGCCTAGTCCTGCTTCCAGAGTGACACCAAGGAGCTCAGACAGAAAAGCCTACATTCAGAACCAACTCTGTCCTCTCCTGCCCGTGCAAAATAATGTTCACTCAACTTCATGAAAGGGGAAAAAGTAATGCACCCCGCCCCCCTGACTCCACAGCCGCCCTTGGTTTCAAAACGGGACACGGAGCCCTGTGTGTCTTCTCACTGGGATCCGGGACACGAGCGATGGACTGTGGACTGTCACCTCGGGTGTGAACAGTGCTGCCGTCCCTGTGTCATGAGGGGGACTCAAGCCTACTTTCTGCAGGGAGACTGCTTCCTGGTCTCAGTGCCTTACAGAAAGTGCCTACAAGAAACACGTGTGGCTGCCTGAGATAAGGCTGTAGTCTCAGAGGGCTCCCCAGGCTGGCGAAGACTTTGTTTCACCCTCACACCAGTAGCAACCCAACTGTCCTGAAAGTCACTAAGCTCACGTGTCCAGGAGGGTGGCTTCTGTGCAAACCCAGAACCCAGCAAGAGTGCCTTAGCACTCTCCCACCTCACCTCACCTCGTCTCCAGCATTCCCCCCGGCAGAGAGTGACCGAAACTCAAGGCGAAGTGAGGGCCATCTGGCAAGACATCTGTCCTGACATCCATTAGTGGGTTGAACTCCGTTCTCTAGTGTGTTTCTCTACACAAATTTCTCACGTTGATTTTTACTTAAACTAGAGGAGGAAAGCTCTTTGTTCAAAGACTCATTTATGCCAAGACGAAACTTTATGCCAATTCCAGAGGGCTGGAGGATCCTCAGAGTTGAGGTCACGGGTGAGGGGGAAAGACAAAGATCAGCCCATGGTCCTGTCCCTCGTGAGCACCCATTCAGGATGGATCACAAAAGATTCAGCACAGAAGAGCAGCCACGTCTCAGAGTGAATGAGGGCTGGTGCACGTTGGCTGGCAGTTGCGTCCCTGTAGCCCAGGTGGGAAAGACACCTGGAACTCAGGCAGAGAGCGCGGCAGGTCCAGCCCTGTGGTGCCAGCCATGCGAATGGGTGGGGGAGGTCGGTGGCTGGAGTCAGGCTGGAAGTAAAGGTGAGGTCCTGCCTCTCCAGTGGGTCAGACACCTTGCTCTTTGTGCACAGAACTTTGCCACCCTCTGCCTGTGCTCATCACTTTCTCTTTTCCCTGGCCACTCCTCTTTAATTCCATGGTGAAGCACCTACCAACTTCTTCTATCACTAATATGCTAATTCCTAAAAGACTTCCCCTCACCATGAACAATTCAAAGGCCAGACTCTACATAAAAAGCTCTCTTCAGGAAGTGAACAAAACCAGCACAGGACTGTGATCCTTGAAAGAAAAGAAATAAAATTATCGCCTTTATTATGATTATCCTAAGTTTCTGCCTGGTAGAAAGTTCTGCACTCTGATGCAGGAAGGAGGATGAAACAAAAGCCTGGAGGTCTCGCAAACAGGGGATCTCAGAGATGCCAGTGTGGCTGGAATTTGCTGAGCAGAGGATCAGGGAGCAGGGCCCTGTGCAGAGTGTGCTCCAGCAATCACAAGGATTCCCAGGGTATGGGGCAAACCACTGACCTGTGCACATAAAAGGAAACTCCACAGGCTGTGCAAAGAACAACTGCCAGAGAAAAAGGAATTGAAGAGGAGCTGTAGGCCAGTCAATTATCAGAGTGTCACGCAGGCTGAGAAGGTTTTGAGTCTGACTAGTTGGACAGGAGAGAATGTGTCAAATACATCAGACATTAAATAGAACTCTGCAAGATACACAGCCCAGTGGTGTGCAGAGGAATGTCTCCTCTCTTCCTTCTCTGACAAATCTAAAAACATTTTCAGAAGAATCACCTGACCCAGTCATTGTGCTACCTGTCAGAACAAACTCCAATGATGTTTAAAAGAAGACAAGATACAGCAGAGAACCATGTGATATCCAAAAATTCAGTGTTGAATTAAAAATAATAACATGTAAAAACAAGAGGAAAAAAATAGTGAAGAAAAATATATCCAAAAAGGAAAGAAAATTAAATTGACAACACTTATCAAGATCAACTTTAAATAGGCTCATGACTGAAAGAAAAACACTAACCTAATGTTGATAAAAATAGACAGTGTTTTGAAAAACAAAGGAAAATGTCTAGAGATTAAAAATATTTGAAATAAAAAACTACATGGAGAGGATTTAAAACAAATTAGACACTGAAGAAGAAAAGATTGGTGAAGTTGAAGACATCATGATAGAAAATGTCCAAACTAAAACAGAGTGAAAGACTGAAAAGATAATGACTCAGTGGCCTGTGGAAAAGATAAATATAAATTTATATTATAAACTTTAAAAAGTGGAGGGGGATAGAAGAAACCTTTGCAAAAATAAGGGCCGAAAATTTTTCCAATTTGATGTTGATTGTCAACCCACTGATTCAAGAATCTCAACAAATCCTCAGCAGAATAAGCATGAAGAAATCCATATGAGAAGCATCAAGATCAAATTGCTGCACAGCAAAAAAGGAAAGTAGCTTATGAGCAGAAGGGGGCAGAAAGTCATAGAGCTCACTGTCAGACTCAGAGCTCTGTCCCTGAAATGAACAATAATGAACTTGTAAAACAGCACGTTAACAAGCACTTTGAACCAGAAGTGCCAAAACTAAAAACAGAAATGGATGGGAAATTCAGAACAGTGTCAGATAATTGAAATGTAAACCATAATACAAAAATATGTTCCAGTGATAAAGTAAGAATCTAAACATTGAAAGGGCTCAGCAGTTACCAAAGAAAATTGTCCTAAAATGATGAACTTGGACATATGAAACAAAGTCATCAGGGGCTCTGGTCAAATAGGTGAAGTCACTTACAAAGGTGAGAGAATTAGATCGATTTGAGTTTCTCAGAAACACCATGGAGAGCAGAGCAGTAGAGCAGCATTTTTAAGAGGCTGAAGGAGGAAAGCATGAACCCCAGACGTACCCAGCCCATCTATCCTGGACTTGCTAGGTGATGGAAATAGTTTCGTGATCACATGGGAAATGGTAAGCATGTTCCCTCCTGAGCACACCACAGGCTGACCTCCTCCAGCCATGCAAACCCCGGGGGGACGCACCCTAAGAGCTGAAGGTGAGCTTCAATTACTCAGCTGCCGAGCTAAGATGGAAACCATGGTTTGAAAATAACAGGGTAACATCACACATTCATTCAGAGTAGAAGAATGCAGCTGAACCCTGGAGAAGGGGGAGACGGGAATGTCAAGGAGGGTCCTCAGAGGCTCACAGACTGTGGATGGGAGTCGCAGCTTCCACTTGAAGTCAGCAGGTAGTAAGAGCTTTGCAGAGAACAGAAGGAACCAGGTCCCTGTGGCGGCGTGAAGACACCACTCAGCAGGCAGAGCAGCAGGCCCGCGTCTGTGTCCAATCCCCTGACCACGTGGTGTCTGTGACCACACCAGCCCACATGGCAAAGCAAGTCAAACCTGCAGATGGCCCCTCTGGCTGAGGCGGGCGCATCCAGGAGTCTCTCCAGATGGAATGCAGGCCCCAACCTCCTGATCTAGCCCACCGAGACCGTCTCACACACCTGGTCAGGTAACTGAAGACTAATAAGTCCACATTGCTTCAGGCCACTGACATGGGAACTGGTTAGAGCAGCACGGACGGCATTGCCAACCTTCGTACCTGCCGAGGGTGCAGAGGTCGTCCACAGTGAGAATGCCATCTGGAGGCTCCTTTAATGAAACCACCAGCCTTAACCCTGAACTGTAAAGGCGGGAAGCCAAGCAGGAGAACCTGGGCCCGGGTGGGGTGACCGCGACGTCCTGTGCAGGGTATGGGGAGCCCGTGCAGGAGCTCTGCACGCCCAGGTGCTGGCGAGGCCCGTCTGCACGATGGCCAGAGTCTCGGGAGGGAGTGCGGGCATGGGTGTGTTTTGCACGCATGACTCGTGTGCAGTAATGCCGGTGCAAACTGAACTCCTTAACGCCCGCTCAGATCTCTGCTCGGTAGCCTTCCGGCCACTGGCTAGGAAAGGCTTCCTGCCTGCTCCCCCAGCGCACCACCAGCACCTGCATCCCGGCACGTGTGGTGAGCCTCACTCCTCACCCCCTTGAGGTCCGCCTTCCGCCTGCACCTCCAAGCTGGAACGGTTCTTGCTGACTGTCCAGCCCAGTGTCCACTGTGCCGTTCTCTCCTCGGCTGGCTTCTTGCTGGGGCTCAGCCCCGGCCTTCTCTGAATGCCATCCACACCCCTGAGCACCAGCCCTCCCTCGGCAGCCTCCTTCCTCCTCCCCCATACACAGCAGCTCCCCACTTGGTCTTAGTGGGTGGACTTCCAGGGTGAGGTCGTCAGCGCCTCCATGTCTGCCTTGGCCAGCAGGGGCTGCGATGTCTTACCTGACCTGCTGTTGCTCTCTGTTGGCCTTCTGGGTACCCCACACTTGTCCAGAGTGGACCCTCCTTACATTCCCAAGCACCTTCTTCCCTTGCACTCCTGCCCCCCTGGACAACGGCCCAGGCAAGTCCTGTAGGAAACCCAGCAGACGACCCTGGCCTTGCCCTCCCTGACCTCCGACCCCATTTAGTTCGTTGATTCTGCTGCTTTACAGCTTGCGCAGTGTTTGCTTCTTTTCTTCCATGGAGTCATTCAGTCTGAACACACGAGGAAGCAGGAAATGCGAGTTCAGTCTGGGGTGTGCTGAGTTTTAAAGCAGCTGAGCAAAGACCCACAGGAAATGCTCCTCAGAGTTGAGTCATGAGCTCAAGACTCAGGGGGGAACAAGCTGGGATGAAAGTACAGCCTGGGTGTCTCTAGAACACCCGTGGCAGCTCAGTTCATGAGAGAATGAGGCCTGGGCATGGGCCAGCCACAGAAGCAAATGGCAGGCACTGAGGCAGGGGACTTGCAGAGAAGGGCGAAGGGAGGCATAGCTGCTTTAGGGAAGAGGAAGGTTACGGAAAGACAAGCCATATTCTTAGCAACAAGGAACTTGTCATTCAGTCATTACGAACATTAACGTTTGATTAGTGAGAAATAGTTAAGGGTACACAAGGAAGAAGAGAGGATTTGGAGAGATTGACCTAGATCTCCCTGTATCCAGTGGTGATTTTTCCAGCAAGGGACGGGCTGTCTGTCCTGAATGCTTGAGCTCAATCCCATATCAAATCTAAAAATCTTCAGAGTCGGTGGCACATACCTGGGATCTGGGCTATTTAGGAGCCTGAGGTAGGACAGTCACAAATTGGAGGCCAGCCTCAGCAACTTAGCAAGACCCTGCCTCTAAATAAATTATATAAGGCTGAGGGCGTAGCTCAGTGGTAGAGCCTTTACCTGGCATGCACAGGGGTCTGGTTCAATCCCAAGTATTGGTAGAAAAATTCACTAAAGCCAAGCAGAAGGATTTGCAGGTAGAAATCCCATCTCCACCCCAAGACTGCAGGTGCCTGCGCTTGTGCTGAGGCTGCCTCCGTGTGCATGCTGGTTGAAGGTCACCCCTGGTGGAGGGCTGTCTGTTCCCACTGGCTGTCAGGAGCGCTGCACATGAGGCCCATTCAAACATCAAGCCCCCCTGCAAATATCTGCTGATCATGGATCAAGGTTGTGGACTCCTCAGCCAGGCATCGAAGGGGGGACCAAAATGCAAATAGCATGTTCTCCATGCTAAGCGAGGGAAGAGACATGCACATGGGGGTTCAGGGAGGACGGCCGGAGGGCAAGTCAGGAGAGAGGCCGCCGGCCAGGGGCTGGGACGGCAAGCTCCAGTACTCAGACGACTGGCCTGGGGCAGATAAGGAAGGACAGCGCCCAGATCTTCAGGGGCCTTCAGGACCTCCAGTGGACACTGGCTTTAGAAGGCTCCTCCAGCACCGTTGAGGGCAGTTGAGGAGAGAAGGCAACCACTGCCACCTCAGCAATGATGCTGAGTGGCGCCCTGGCCACCGGGATGGGCCCAGAAGCTCGAGCCACGGGAAGGGCTCTTGTCAGGGCCCAGGGACCGCCTGGAAGACCGGGCTGCCAAAAGGAAAGGAAAACGACCCCTGAGACTCCACCAAGCGACCCTCTGGGTTTCTTCCCGGTTGCTGAGACCGGGCGTGTAGGACGAGCAGGCTTCTGTGCTGGTGATCGGAAACTGGCATCTGGCCCGAGATGTTACCACGCCCGGATTCCACGTCTGCTTTCTTTCTTCTTCATCTCAAGCATCTTGAATTCTTTCGTTTCCAGACTCATCCCGCTGCTTCCACCTCGGCACTACTGAAAGGCTTATGGCAGTTAATTTGAAGGTAAGTGTAAATGATCCAAACGAAGGTATTTAGAAGTTTACTTTGTGGGCACCTGTCCAGTCTGCCACCCTTACCTCCTTCAATGAGTATAACACAAGGCTGCAGAGCGGTCAGGACCGGCGCCCCGACGTCCTCAGAGGGGCTCAGCCTGCCGACGCCCTTGGGCCTGCCTCCCATCCCAGCCTCTGAGGGCTCTACGCCAGGGCAGTGAGCGGCCATCTGGAGGCCAGCGCTCCTGTCATGGTTTCTGGAAGAATGTCCCGTTTCCTGAGAATCTGAGCTCTTGGCCAGAAATCTCCGAGGCCCGGCTCTGGCCCGTCTGTGATGGGGACACACTCGGGGCTGGAGTAGGCAGACGGTTTCCAGCCTCGTTTCTCCCAGACGAGAAGCGAGCATCCCCTGGGTTGAAAGGCTCCACCGCCCCTGCCTGCTCCTCTCAGTGTCTGGACCTGCCAAAGCAGCGTGTCCTGTGCAGCAGGAGGAGGAGAGAGGGGTTTGTGCACAGCAGCCTCACGCTGGAGGCACGTGCACCCCAACTCGTGTGCAGAGGTCCCAGCAGCCTGGGTGACACCCCAGCCAAAGCATTCCAGGGGCAACAGCAGATGGGGCCCAGGTCAGTCACCCAGGGCCCCACCCTCAGGGCACCTTCCTGCCGCTCCCTGGGCCCTCGCTGGCCCTGCAAGGCCCTGAGTCCTGGGGTGGCCTGGCCTTGAGCTGCAGTGCCTGCCCTGGAGAGGCCTCTCAGGGCATCCTTGGGGCCTGGGTCTCTGCCAAGGGACAGAGCAGTGAGTGGCCATCCACCCATTTCCTGTTCTGTGCCGTGAGGAATGCGGCCGGCGTGGTGAGCGTGTAGCGGAGCCACCCAAGAACAAGGCGGCAAGGCGGCGCAGCAAGCTGAGGCTGAATTCCATTTAAATAAAATGCCAAACGGCAGTCAGTGAAAGTGACATTTATGGTGTTACTACAAATGCATTCAGTGGGAAAGCGCAGCGGCAGGAGCAGGGGAACGAGCCAGGGAGGAAACTGCCATCTGTATATTGTGCCCGTTTTTAATATTCTGTATTCTCATAAAAAGTGTTGTTTCTGTCACTATTCAATCTCACAAACTCACACAGAACACTGTTAAAAGTCAGCAGTGTGTGAAATGGTATTTTAAAATAAATGAAACCCGCTCTCAGAGCTGCGGAGGAATATTGCAGTGCCGGGCCCTGACAGACAGGCACTGAAAAGTAACAACCGTTATCATCTTAAAGCAAAGCGGATTAAATAAAACCCACAGCCAGCGGGGCATTACCAAGTCTGATATTGACACAGCTGCGTGGTGGTTATTTTTCATTGTCTCATCAAGACAGAGCATCATGGGGTATCAATCTTCCCTCTGTCAGCCGGGCCTGGATAAAGTTTTTCGTTTACATTTTCATTATATCCCTTTTATCTCTGGTGCCAGCGTCCCCTCCAAACAGTGGGTCTGAGTGACCTGCAGGGATGCGAGCCAGGACCTCCCGGCCCAGCACTGCCCTGGAGGTGGTGGTCCCTCTGCCCACCACCCAGCTTCCTCAGCGGCAGGGTGAAGACCCGGGGCTGAGCGCATGTGTGGGCAGAGCCGGGGAGCGGGAGGCAGGAGAAGCGCGAGGTGCGAGGTGCGAGGCTGGCATGGCCTCCCTTTCCCCACAGGAGCAGGTGCTCAGGGTGTCCCCGAGTGCGCACAGCTGCAGGTCCGGGACAGCTTGCTCCTCCCTGAGCCAGCCCTGCCTGTGGGCAGCGCTCGGGAAGGACAGCCCAGGAGCGCAGGATTCCCCCGGAGGGTGGCGGAGGCTGCCCCAGGCCTCTTTCCCCTGTGCCTCCTCGGCTCTCCCAGTTGACCCTGCAGCTGCTGTAGGCGGGCACTCGGGTCCCGGCATTGGCCAGCAAAGGGCACATGGCCGAGGAGCTTCTCCCTCCCAGGTCGGAGCGGACACAGGAGAGGGCGCCAGCCACGGGGCTCTCAGCATCTCCCACAGGGCCCCAGGTGCGCAGGGAGCACAGAGGGCAGAGGCCTCGAGAGGGCTCCACAGGAGGTCTGCACTCCCGCAAGTTCATCATAAAGGTCCAGGGGCGCCAGGTGGTGCCGTGGCTGTGGAATGAGGAACCTCAGCACCCACGTCCCAGAGGCTCAGCTGGGTGGCCCTGCTCACGCCACAGCCCCTGGGTAGGGCACTCGCTGAGTCCTCTGGGACATGTGGCCTCCGAGGTCGCTGCTCAGAGGAGAGTGTCTGGTGTGAGCCAGCAGGGTTGGGGCCAGGCAAGGGACAGCTTCTGTCGCTCCTGCCTGCGTCCCAATGGCCAGAGCTTAGCTGACCTGCAAGAAAACTGGGACCCCACAGGACCTTCCTACACACTCTGAAAAGAGGTGTGTGGGCACAGTGACCCAGGAATGTGCTGGTGTCTTGTTTAGAGCCATGAGAGGACAGCAGAGGAAGGCAGGGGCCGGCCAGTGTGCAGTGAGAGGGCGGGCAAGGAGGCAGGGCCTCGGCCACCACTCCGCCATCCCGCAGCGCCCTCCCCCCTGAGCAAGCAGAGACCACAGGGCGCCTGGCTGCCCGTCCTGGTCCCGACTGCTCCCAGGAAGGCGGTTGAACAGCAGACCTCTCCCAAAGGAGGTGCAAGTGGCCAGCAAGGAATGAGAAGAGCTCAGCCTCCCCGGCAAGGAGGGAGGCACACCCGTCCTCACTGTAGTCAGGGAGGCAGGAGCCTCACTGCCAGCCTCGCCCCCGCCAAGAGCACAAACAACAGGAGACACCGCGAAGACGTGGGAAGGTGTACTCATGAGTCGTGGGGAGCAGTGTGGACAGACCCCCAAAACGGGTGTCAAGGGGAGCTGGGAGGTCCCCCACCGCCCACGTGTGAGACAATGCAGGAAGGCTCAAGGTGGAACGACGGGTCCCCGGAGCCTCACCTGACCAGGGCATCATCCACCGGAGCGGGCTGGCTGGGCGTGGCTGGAGCTGGCTACTGGGTACCTGTGGGTGCGTCCGTCCTGAGGGGCCCTCTCTGCTTCTGCTGCCCTGTTCCCAGCTGCGTGCCTCCTCCACACACCTCCTCCCCGAGGTTCTGCCTCCTCTGGGGCCCTGAGGAATGCGGGAACCTCAAAACACACTCTGCTCCTCTGAAACTGTTCCTGTCAAGTCTTTTGGTCACAGTGGCAAAGAAAAAAAAAAATAGACCAAGGCACACAGGACAAGTGGAGTGGCCACACGACCCAGCTACGCCACCCTGGCGTCCTTCCCGACCTAGTCAGCACACCACAGTGACACACCACACGGATGCCTGGGTCCACACAATCCACACAGACAGCCGTGGCGCCAGCCAGCCGTGTCGACAGAAGAGAGGCCGAGAGAACACAGCATAGATCCACAGTGGAGTTCTACTCAGCCAGGAACAAGAGTGAGGTCAGGCGTTTGCAGGGAAACGGGTGGAAACGGAGAACGTCCTGCCGAGTGAAATAAGCCAGACCCAGAAAGTCGAATTGGACGTTTTTTCTCAAATGTGGAAGGTAGAGAGAAATAGGAAAATAAAAAGGGGGAACCCGTGAAAACAGAGTGGGGGTCAGTGGAGCAGAGGAAGGGGCTTCAGGGGAAGGAGGGAGGGGAAAGGGCAGGAAGGCCACATGGAATGGCCGAGTCGCGCTGCGCCTGGGGTACACCACAGGGCCCACCTCGTGTTCCTCCGTGAAGCACCCACTTAAGAATCGATCAGTAAAACAGACGGAGACTGGAGTGGAGGAGGGGGCGCGGGGGCTCGGGGCTGCGGGGAGCAGCCCACAGGGTGGCCCGCGGCCTGAGCCCCCCGCTGTGCCGGCTGCTCTGCACCAAGAAAACCTCTTAAAGATTCAGGGACTGAAACACGAGAGTGAGGTCAAAGGCAAGTGGCTAGCGGGCTCCAGGTCCCTGTGGGGTCCAGAGGCCGTGGCTGTGTCCTCCACAGGCCCTCTGCTCCTGGCCTCGCGCATGCACTGAGGATGCACTGGGCACTGGCCCCGCAGGCCCTGCTGCTGTCCGTCGTGTGCCACCCGTCCAGCGCTGGTCTTGGGCGGCCGGGCCTCTGTGGGGCAGTGCAGGCCCTCAGTGAGGACTCTTCTCACAGAGCCTCAGGAGTCAGTGCTCACAGAGGAGGCCTCACCCGGGCCTCTGTCTGCTTCCCCAGCCCGGAGGAGAAGGCCAGCGTTCAGGCTGAACCTAGGTCCCTGCTAACTGCAGGAGGAGGTCGAAGGCCATCGGGCGCAGCCTGGAACGCTGGTCACAGTGTGGAGGGCAGGGCGGCTCCGCCTCCTCCCCGCTGTGCTGTGCACTCGCAGCTGAACCCTCAGCGCAGCTCGTGCCACCCGCGCCTCGGAGGTCAGAGGACGGGCAGGAGATGTCCTGCTCAGGCTCCCGCCTGTCCACCTCACGGTCTCCCCATGCAGAGGTCAGAGCGGGGGCTGGTGGGCGGCAGAGCAGCTCAGGAGTCCTGTGTGCTGCTGGCAACCGCAGCCCCGCCTGGCCTTCAGACCCAGGCCTCGCCCCCTTGATGCGGCTGTGACCAGATGCCCGGCCTGGATCCTGGATAAAGAAGGAGCGTGCTTTGGCTCAAGACCTTGCAGGCGAGGCAGTCGGGACATGGTGCCCCTATCGCCCCAGCTCTCGGTGACGGCCTTGCTCGTCACCACACAGCAGAGAAGCCCAAGGCGAAGCGAGTGTGCGAGAGGGCGGCGTGAACCCACACGTGTGCTTGCTCCCCGGACGACCAGCGTTCCAGGCTGCGCTGCGATGGCCTTCGACCTCCTCCTGAAGCTGGCAGGGACCTAGGTTCAGCCTGAACGCTGGCCTTCTCCCCTGGGCTGGGGAAGCAGGAGCAGGCAGACCAGGCTCGGCCCGACCTGGGTCTGTGCAGCTGAGTCAGTCCCATGAGACCCGGCTCATGCCAGGAGACCTAGCCCAGTGTCCAGAGAACCAGCCCTGCCCAGGGAGGACGCCAGTCCACCATGAGGCTGCCCCAACCCCACCTCCCACCAGCCCCCTGATCAGGTCCCTGCCTCTTGACACTGTCACCTTTGGGACCCAGTTTCCAGCATGTGAACCTCGGAGGAACCCACCATTTCCAGGTCACAGAATCCCCAAACACAGAGCCGCGGCGCTTCGTGGAGGGCAGCACGGGCGTCGCTGCCTGCAGAGGCACGCCAAGGTGGCCTGCACACCGCCTGCCCGCCCCGGGCTTCCCTCAACCTTGCCCGTCCTGGCTCCTCATTGCTGAGGGCACCATGCCCTGGCCTGCATCTGTGCCCTTGGGGCCCTGCACTGCTGCTGACCTGGGCCCAGACCGCACCCCACAGGCTCATGCCGCCTCCCACAGGACACTTGTGCCACAGTCCCTGCCAGGCCACCCTCGTGCTTGAGTGGCATCACAGAGCAGATCCGTGGCCACTCGGGACGGCACCTTGGACGGCGGCCCCCCAGCAGCCGGCTCTGGCCCAGCCCGTGTCCTCCTAGCCAGGTCCTCCCCACCATGCTGAGGAGTCCTCCAGGCTGTGCACCTGGCTCCCCACCCCATTTGAAGGTCCCCAGGGACTCATGCTGATGTCATGAAGTTCACGATTGCTTTTACTAGTTTAGAATTTAAAACTTTCTGAATTCCTAGCACCAAGTCTGAAGGAGTGATGGAGGCCACGTGTCTACTGCTAACCCACAGATTCAAGGACAGGGACCTCCAAAACTAAGGAGGAAGCCCCTTGGGATGTGGCAGTCAGGACTCCTGGCTGGTACCCTCGTGCCCTCCCTGGGGGCCTCTGCACCTCCAGGGTCCCAGGCCACCATTGTGAGTGACGATGCTCCCTGTGAAGCGTGTATCCAGCCATGGTGACCATTCACCTCCTCTGCAGCCCCACTGAGGAGCAGTGCGGCCTGTGGGCGCCTTGGCCATGGCATCCGATTCTCTGTTGAGGCCAGGGTGGTCAAGAAGCCCCCTTGACTGGCACCTTTGTCATGGGATGTAGGCTGACTTCCAGCGCGGGGGCCGTGTGACTCTGCTCTCGGGAGGCCCAGGGCAGCCCCCAGCAGAGCAGCAGGCAGGCAGCGCCCCAAGGCACCTGCAGCTGTGCCTCAGAGGCTGCCGTGTCCGAGCTCCCTCTTCCTGCAAGTCCCCCTGGCAAGGCCAGGGCACTCCTGTGTGGCTGCAAGCCTGGGCCAGCCACCTCCAACCGTGATGAGAGGCTGCACAAGGTGGTATCTGCAGGCAGACCCGGCCGCAGGGGAGTGGCTTCCTGGGCGACTGTTCATCAGGACGTGCTCCTCACCCTCTCCATTTACAAAATCACTGAATAAAGACTGAGCAGCTGATTCACTGCCGTCACCTTCACAGGGCTGTGAGCAGCGTTTCTTGGCACAAGTGCCATAGAGGGTAGCTCTTCATCAGTGGGCGCCGTGGCTGGTGTGGCTGGTGTGACTCTGGCCTCAGGTCCTCAGGCCACCCAGGAGGTACGACCCTGGCTCGTTAGGCTGCTCTCAGCCAGCGTACCTGGCCTTGAACCAGAACCTTCCAACACGCTCTCAGCATCCTTTCCAGATGCCAGCTTCCCTCTCTTGCCCTGTGGCCCACCTGCTGTCCTGGATCCCAGCACTAGGGGCATCTTCAAACAGCACCCCAACCCGAGACCCGCACTGCCACACCTGGACTCAGCAGGTCCTCAGCACCGCCTGTCAGAGAGGGAGGCCCCGCCAGGACTCCTCCAGGCCGGCCCAGCCTTGTTCACACGCGAGAACAGACTTGCCTCTCAAGAGTGGCACGTTTACTAATTGCTCCTTCAGGAGGTTGGTAGAGACCAGTGGCCACGGACACCCTTAGTGACATGGGGCGGGCAGAGATCTCTGTCAAGTTTGAAAGGAAACGGATCCAGAAGGGTGTGCTCCTCAACATCCGAGGACAAAGACCACAGTCCAGGAGTCAGACCCTTGCATACCAACCCCAACCAGAGCCGGCATGGAAACGGGCTCAGCCAGCAGGGGAGAGGCACCCTGGCACGGTCACACTTTAGGTAGCCGGGACTCCATGTCCCCAAGGTAACTGCAGAGCAGAAGTGAATCACAGACAGACGCGGTGGGACATGGGCAGTGTCCTCACGGCTGAGACCTCAGCTGAGGGGTGCAGCCATGGTGACCCAGGTGTGGGAGCAGACCTGTTGGAAAACCAAGGGTGCCATTGCCCATCAGGCCACCCATGGACGCAGTGCTGGGAGCCGGCCCCGGCGGAGACACCACAGCAAGCTCATGCAGTGCGTCTTAGGGCCCCGAGCAGCACCAGGTGCCCAGTGCCAGGGACAAGTCATGGGTTACGAGGGGGCTGTTTCACTTAACAGCCCCTCACAGCAGGGTCGGTACATTGGCAGCCACCTCCAGAGCCACAGGCTCCTGGGCACATGCCCTGAGGAAAGGCTGGCAGTCAGACAGGCAGGGTGCAGACGGGGACTGGCCCACCCAGGGCCAGATCAGCCCTGCTAGGTTTTGAAGCCTGACTTTGGCCGTTTCTATTAGTGCCAATGAATCCTGCAGACTAATGGGCTCCTGTGCTGTGTCTGCACACACACGTGACATGTTTGCCTCACACAACAACCGGTTCTCACACACACAGGGGACGTTGGCCCATCACAGCCTCACACCACGGTGTCCTGAGGGCCCGGCAGAGGAGCCGGTTCTGCCATGGCTCTATCTGGTCCACTCAACAGGTCAGCGCAGTGCCCCGGGCATGCAGACTGGGCGCAACACCTTCCAGGCCCCAGCCGAGCCCAGACAGCGCTCAAAGGCTCACTCTGCCTCCGGCCGTGGGGTCACCATTATTGAACCCTTCACCGGTCTCGTTTCTTTCCCCAGTCTTGACAGCAAGCTTCTTGCTGTATATGATGCTTTCTCCTGTAGACAGTCCCGGTGCTCTAAAAAGAGCTGGGGACACGGAGGTCCTGGAGGGGCGTGTGCCAGAGACGCGAGCCCATGGAAGTGGTTCCAGATGCAGATTGATATTTTTAGAGCTTGGGGGCTCTTGGAGCCGTCTCTCTCACACTCAGAGCATCCGTGACGGTGTCCTGATTGTGAGAAGTGTCGCAGGGATGCAGTTCCTGTCAGCAGCTTGACACTGCGACTGCATTTGCAGGAGCACTGTTCACACTGTCTGCACTGCGCACAGCTACCTCCATCTGCCAGGAGCGAGCGTGAGGCTTGTAGGATCTGTATGTCAAAGCGCTCGGGGGAGAGACCCTGCAGCTCTGCTCCCACCAGCCCAGGCCATGGGTGCAGACGCGGGCAGGGCTCTGGGCGTTGTCTGCTGTCTCTGACTTGCTACCATTAGGCCCTCTGGGGCTGCAGCCTCCCAGAGTCCACCCCGCCCTCCCGGGGAGCTCTGGGGTAACCAGGTGTGGGGTTGAGCCGGTGCATCCGAGAGCCTCCTGCCACTCAGCAGTAGTGGAACCCACCTCCCGTGACCTTCCTCCGCCCCCTCCGTCTCCCTGGCTCCACTCCTCACCTCCTCTTCTCACTCCTAAAACCAAAAGCCTGATTATTTCTTAAAGTAACGTTTCAGATGCAGTGAAATCGACTTGTACAGTGGGCATCCGAATGCCCACAGCCTGGACTCTAAAGCTCCCTCTCGCCTGTGTCATCTCTGTCCATGTTCCGGTCCGCTGGGCCCCCGGCCATCTCATCTTGCACGCATCTCGGAGTGCAGGGCAGATATGGTCCTTGGTCACACTGGAGGGTTCCACGTGCCTGGCAGTGAGCAACCCCACATCCATTTACTATTGCTTTTTTTGAAGTTTAAGTACCATGACGTGGGGCTTTGCTGACCTGGCCAGCCTGCACACGTGCCCAGCCCTCATGGAGACAGGACACCCACGGCTTCAGAGTGGCACTTGGACGGTGTACCGGGCGGTTGCTCCAACCCTGCACAGCATCTGACATCCCTGATCACGCAGCAGGCTGTCACCCAAACCCCCCGACTCCATTCTCAGGCGCCCACTGGACTCTGACAGAAGAGCAATAACAGACTGTGGGGTCTAAGGAACCAGAAGACGAGAGGTTCAGGAGCCTGGAGGAGCCAGAGGAAGGGCAGAGGAGCTGCTCTCCACTCTCGATCCGTGGAAAGCCCTCAGAGAGCAGCCTGCCCGCGGGAATCAGCACAGCACTGAGAGAGGCGGCCGCTGAGGGTCCACACCCTGGTGGAACTTAGGTCTCCCCCCCTTATTGCAGCCTCTTGGCCTGAGGGCCCGACAGAACAGGGCACCTAGAACGCTTGGCTACGGGCATCTCAGTGGCCCTTGGGAGCACAGAAGCCATGATGGTGGAGAGCAGCATACAGTGTAGGCGTGCCATAGGAGAGGATGCTGCCAGACGCGGCCTCGGGGGCCACTGTGTGGACACCGCCTCTGTCCTGAGCCCTGCTGGCTTACACTGTCCTGGCCTTCACCACTGCAGGTCTTCCCTGCTGGCCTCTAGCCCTGGGCACTGCTGGTCCTCCCTGCTGGCTCCTGGCCCTGGGCACTGCTAACCCTCCCTGTGGCCTCTGGCCCTGGGCACTGCTGGTCCTCCCTGCTGGCTCCTGGCCCTGGGTACTGCTGACCCTCCCTGTGGCCTCTGGCCCTAGGCACGGCAGGTCCTCCCTGTGGCCTCTGGCCCTGGGCACTGCTGGCCCTCCCTGCTGGACTCTGGCCCTGGGCACTGCTGGCCCTCCCTGCTGGCAGCCTGCCCCTGCGTCCCCCCTCTGCCACTCTCCCACGCACCCCTTGCCCATTTGCTTGTCCTCCACAGCATGTCTCCCTGCCATTGGCCGTCCTTCCTCCCCAGCCTCCCACATGCTCTTTCTGTTGCCTCTGTCCCCTCCATCTATCTGACTTCACTCGTGCTGTCCTGCAGTCCTCGCCCCGCCCCAGGCTGGCCTGCCCCACAGTCCTCGCCCCTCCCCAGGCTGGCCTGCCCCGCAGTCCTCGCCTCTGCCCAGGCTGGCCTGCCCCACAGTCCTCGCCCCTCCCCAGGCTGGCCTGCCCCGCAGTCCTCGCCCCTCCCCAGGCTGGCCTGCCCTGCAGTCCTCACCCCTCCCCAGGCTGGCCTGCCCTGCAGTCCTCACCCCTCCCCAGGCTGGCCTGCCCCGCAGTCCTCGCTCCGCCCCAGGCTGGCCTGCCCTGCAGTCCTCACCCCTGCCCAGGCTGGCCTGCCCTGCAGTCCTCGCCCCTCCCCAGGCTGGCCTGCCATGCAGTCCTCGCCCCTGCCCACGCTGGCCTGCTCATCGCCCAGGCGAAGACCTCCCATCTTCTTTCTTGCAGGCGCTGGCCTCAGCCATCTCAGCAGGCTGCAGAGACCAGCCTTGGACCCTTGCGTGTGTGCTGTGCCAGCCGTCTCATTTGTCAGCCTGGTCCCACCTGCCATGCGCACAGCCTGACACGCCCCATCACAGTCCTCATTTTCCAGGCTGAACTTCGACCTTTGACCTCTGCTCTTTGCTCAGGTTGTTATTGGGTAGGGACGAAACACAGCCCCTGGAGCCTTGTTGGGGCTCTACGTTCTTGAGCAGCTCGCCCCTTCCTCCCCTGCAGCAGCCCTGCCTCTGCCTGAGACTGGCCAAGAATCACACCTGCTCTCTGGGCCCCAGCACAGCGTGGCTCCGGGAGTGGCTGTTAGTGTCCTGCCCTCCCTGCTCTGAACCAGTGTCCTGATGTGCACTGGTGGCTTCTCCCATGGCCAACGCAAAGGTGCAGGCTGATGGAGCACTTCCGGCTCACCCTGGGGCCATCCCTGTGAGGTCTCGAGGCTGTGCTTCTGGCTGGGGCCTAGCACTAGTCTTGTTCCCTGAACCTCGGCCTTCCACCCCGGGGAGCAGGGCCCGGTCGAAAGCCTCAGCCCCCAGTGTCCCCCAGTGCTGTGGTGGCCAAGTTTGGTTTTGAAACAATGACTCGTGGTGCTCACCCGAGGGACACTGTGTGGCCCCTCTCATCGCCAGCAATGGCAAGGTGGCCGGTGCTCAGTGTAAACTCGGAGAACTCAGGGCACTTTCAAGCTCAGTCCACTGAGGAACCCAGGGCTAGCGGAGGCACTGTCCCCTTGAGGGACCCAAGGCTACCTGCAGGCTCCACAGAGCAGGCTGGGCGTTTCCCTCGTGGTCCAGTGACCCTGCCTCAGCCCCGTGCACACAGTCGGCCACACCACGCATGGGAAGCCAAGATTCAGCAGAGGCGGAAGGGCGGGTCCCGAGTGCCGCAGGATGGCTGCGCGTTGGGAGGTGACACAGGTGGCCCAAGGCACCTTGTCCTCTCGCAGCACCCTCAGGCTCTGAGGAAAGCAGCACCCAAACCCGGCCTTCCAAGGAGCAGCTCCGAGGCGCCCAACTCCTGATCCCCTTGTAGGAGTGCCCCAGCCCTTTTCTCTCCCCGTTTCCTGAAATACTATCCAACTGTTTAGAGACAGGATAACGGGGCCACTCTGAGCCCAGACCACCTGACCAGTGCTAGAGTGACGCCGGCAGACCCCTCCTTGGCCATGGACACCGTGGGCACAGACAAGGGACCCGGGGGCAGAGGTCGAGTCCAGGACTGTCCACCAGATATCCAGCCTTGCACTGGGCAGATGCGGAGGGGAGCCACACATGCAAACCAAGACCTTCTGGTGGCTGAGCCCTTGTCCTCCGGCTGTAAGGCCAACTGGCCTTCCTCCTCGTCCTCACCTGGCCTTCTCCTCCACTTGCCTCCACACCAGCATCAGGAGGTGTCCCAGTCTCCCCCGTGCTTTCTCCCCACCCCATGTGTCTCCTGGGTGCAGCTCTGGCGCGTCCACAGTTCCCTGTTCCTCCTCCCTCCACCTCTGAGCCAGCCTCGCCCCTTGGCTGGAGGTCTGGCATTCAGTCCCTGATCTGGAGGGATGTCGCCCTGGGTGGCCTCCGTTTCCCCATAGGACAGCACCTCAACTCTGCCTTAGGTTCCAGCCACATTGAACTGCAGGAGGCCTTCCCACGAATGCTCACCCTGAACCTCCGCACCGCAGGGGCTGCTTGGCTTTGCTGCTCTTGGTTGAGCAGCGCCAGTGTCCCCACCTGCACCAATGGCATCTCAGGCTCCTGGCCTCTGCCCAGCTCCGGTGCCAACTAAACCTCACCAGTTTCCTCCCAGATGTATTTGCCTCTTCCCGTTTGTTGAAATTGTATTTAATTGGCGCCTGAGACGATTTACACCATCAGCTTCTCCCGGTGACGTCCTCAGCCTCCTCACCTCTTGGCTTCCTCCACACTTGATCACCCAATCTACATCAATCCAGCCATTTTCTTCTGACCCTAGCCGTAGACGGTGAGGCTGCCCTGGGGAGCCACTCACTCGTGTCAGTGCTGCAACTCTGGTTCAGCTTGCCCCAAAGGTGCTGGGGGCCTGCAGTGTGCCCTCAGACAGCACCTCTCCCACCCCCTTCAAGAAGCCTCACGAAGACCCCAGCTCCCTTCTGACTGCCAGCGCGACTTGCCCTCCCTGTGCCCTGCAGGTGGACGCCTCCAGCCTGGACCTCCTGCTCTATCTTCAGGCACCCCGGAGGCTGCGTGGCCAGCTCTGCTCACAGCGCTGATGAAGGGTAGCGAGGCTTGCACTCCAGGTCCACCTGGTGCCAAGCCAACACTCCACAGAGCAGTGACAGAACGCGGACGCCCACACCATGCTGCCCGGCTCCATCCGACCCTGCCCCTGGCCAGCTCTGCTTCCCACGCTGACCCGCTGCAGCGTCACATGAGTCAGCACTCAGGACGTGCTCAGAAGTGACTGGCAGGTGGTCACACTCGCAGAAAGCCAAGCTGGAGTTTGGGTCATGTCACTGCCCATAGAGACCAGGATGCTCCGCCCAGACCCAACACCAGACCCCAGGCCTTGCCGAGATTTGCACTCAGTCTGCTAGGAAAAGTCCAGGCCTTTTAAAAAAGTCCTGGAATGGGCTGAGGCTGTGGCTCAGTGGCAGAGCGCTTGCCTCGCATGTGTGAGGCACTGGGTTCGATCCTCAGCACCACATAAAAATTAGTAAGCTAAATAAAGACACTGTGTCCATGTATAACTAAGAAATATTTAAAAAAAAATAAAAAAATAAAAACGTCCCAGAAAATTTGGACTTGCAGCTAGATGGCAGCTTTCAGGCCTTCACGGAAGTGTCCTGCTTGGGCATCGTGCTCGCTCACCAGCTTAGCCATGCTGTCCATTGCAGCACTGCATGTGCTGTGTGCACCAAGAACTCCAGCCTGCCGCGTGCCCCAGGGGCTGTGTGCACCAAGAACTCCAGCCTGCC
>PVHX01019552.1:0-34169 GCA_004024805.1 Geosciurus inauris
TTTTGGTACTGGGGATTGAACTCAGGGGCACTCGATCACTGAGCCACATCCCCAGCCCTATTTTGTGTTTTATGTAGAGACAGGGTCTCACTGAGTTGCTTAGCGCCTCGCCGTTGCTGAGGCTGGCTTTGAACTCGCGATTCTCCTGTCTCAGCCTCCCTAAGTGCTGGGATTACAGGCTTGAGCCACCGCGCCCGGCTTTGTTCTTTTTATTACTGAGAAAATTGTAGACCAGAGAAATTAGGAAACTTAAATTTGAAATCTACTTTTGGTCAAATTGAAATATATTTTTGCTGAACTAGTGTGGCTATTCTTTCTGTCATAGTATACTTCTTTTTAAAACTTTCTATTGTTAATATAATTAAAATATTTAGACTTTATTATTTTTGTATATACCATTTTAAAAACCTTTCCATTTTCCCTGCATTTCTTATTTTTAGTACCAGGGATTGAACTCAAGGGCACTCTACCACTGAGCCACATCCCCAGCCCTATTTTGTATTTTATTTAGAAACAGGATCTCACTGAGTTGCTTAGAGCCTCACTTTTGCTGAGGCTGGCTTTGAACTTGTGATCTTCCTGCCTCAGCCTCCCGAGCTGCTGGGATTACAAGCATGTTCCACAGCGCCCAGCTTTTCCCTACATTTCTATGATTAAAAGTACAAGGCTACACTGGCAAAGCTTCATTCTACTCAGTAGTCATTTAAATTCAGAAACTAGAGAAGGACTCTGTCTTTCTCATTTTCATAGCTTTAGAAAAGAATCGAGAGATAATTTGCTGGACTCCAGCACCATCTCTTCTTGCATGTGGTTTGACATGGAAAGGGACTTGTCCAGGGTCACTTAGTAGAGTGTGGTAAATTAGGGAAACAGTTTTGATGTTCTGATCTCTGGTCTTCTCATTTATGGTGTTTCCTGAGATTTGAGGTTAGAAGGTGGGATGGCAAAAATAAGAATAACCTGTGCTCCTGAGATTGGTTAATACGAGGAGATCTAGTATGGTTTTTAACTTTATTATACAGACCCAAATTTGATTTTATGCAGCCTGTGCCCAAAGTAGTAGTACAAAAGTTTTTTTTTTTTTTTTTTAAATGGGCCTGATTGACCAAAGTCATATTCCCTATCTCTTCCTTTTCTCCCTTTCTTCCAACTTTTGTTGCTCTCTTTCCAGATACTTTCCTTTTTAAATTTTTGTCTGCTATTTGTGTATGATAGTGGTATTGAGCCTTCTGTGCTTAAGTTTGCTGTTTTGTCCCTAATTTGTTCCCTCACTCCTGTTCAAATACCTTGAGTACTACAGATTTGATTGAGAATTGAGGTGATTACATGATATAAAGCAAATCATAGTCAAGTGTGCATGACCTAATTTATCACTGAAAATTCAAAATTAATTTTAAAAAGTTTTTTTTCAAATTGTCAGTGGAACTTTATTTTATTTTATTTTTTATATGTGGTGCTGAGGATCGAACCTAGTGCCTCACACATGCTAGGCAAGTGCTCTACCACTGAGCCACAACCCCAGCCCCCACAATTAATTTTTAAAAACAGTTTTTTAGTTATAGATGGACACAATATCTTTCTTTTGTTTATTTATTTTTATGTGGTGCTGAGGATGAAACCCAGTGCCTCACATATGTGAGGCAAGTGCTCTGCCACTGAGCCACAACCCCAGCCTGAAAATTCAAAATTAATTTCTAAATAATCTGAGTGACTGATCTGGGTGCAGTGATGCATGCCTGTAATCCCAGCAACTCAGGAGGCTGAGGCAGGAGAATTATAAGTTTGAGGCCAGCCCTAGCAATTTAGTAAGGCCTTACACAGCTTAGCAAGACCCTGTCTCAAAATCAAAAAAAATAAAAAAGGGCTGGGAATGTGGCTCAGTGGTAAATTGTCTCTGGGTTCAATCCTTAGTACCAAAAAAGCCAAAATACAAAAGAAAACCAAAACCAAAACCAAACCAAACAAAAAAACACCACCGCCCCCCCAAAACCCCACAACCAAAAAACAAACCCCCAAATAATCTGAGTAACTTATTGGTGGTAGCTATCAAAAGGAGCTGTAAATTTTAGACTCTATATTAAATCAAATTTGCTTTTCTGTTTCTCCACCTTCTAAGCTTTATTAATGAAAGCCAGTAAACCTTGTAAAGCTTAAATGCTACACTATCAGACTCTATTATTATCATATTCCAATGATACAAAATAGGCAAAACATGAAAATTTCCAATTTAATCATTTTATTTATTTATTTTTATTTTATTTCAATGAAGGTAATTGAAGATTATTATCCTACAACTAGTCAATGGTAATGTGACTTGTTCTGTTTTCTTCCACTGTCATTTCAAATATTTTCTTCCCCATTTCTTAATAAAAGGTTGACCTAGCTAGCTTAGGAGATCTATGAAACAGAAACCTATTATTAAGTTTCCTGAACTTGGCTGGGGTATTGCTCTGTGGTAGTGTTTGCCTAGCATGTGGGAGGCTCTGGGTTTAATTCCTAATTCCACAGTTAAAAAAAAAAGATTTACTGATTTCCTTTCAGCAGACTCAAATAGTATAGATTACTAGGCTACACTGCCTTCCTAGATCTTAACTGGGCCTTATGACAGGAAACAAAATCAGATAACAAACACTGAACATGTAGGGATGTCTTAGGGATTTGCTGAAGGCAATCCAGTTTAAGTAAAGCCTTATGTAAATTATGTTACATAGAAGATGATTTGTATTAGTTCCATAATCTTAAATATGATTTTATTTTCTGTCTTAATCTTTTCCTTAAAACAAATGACAGTGTGTGCAGTGGCAGTAAGGAATTGCTTAGAATGTCAACAACATTCACAGCTGAAAGCTGGAGGAGATACAGGGAAAGGCCTGAAAACAACATCAAGCCTAGTTCCCTTGGGGAAATCTGCAGCGAAGGTGAGCATACAGAATTGTCATTTTCAAAAAAGCATACTCATATTTCACAATTAAGAGCTTAAATTAATTTGTTCATTTCAACCTAAAGTTAAATAAATGTGACAGAGATTCTAAAATAGTTATTTTAGTCTGTGAACATAACATTCAAATGTTTGTGTTAAATATACAGTACAGATTTGCTTATACTTAATCTTGTCTACTTTTCCAAATGTTTACTTTTCTTGTTTCTATGATACCTTTTCCTTCAAATATGTCAATTTTCCCACATAATTTCCCCCTGTATACTTCTCCAACCCTCCATAAAAGAAAAAAAGTTTGGGGGAAAGAACATTTTAGCATGCTTTTCTCATTCTTGGAATGTGTTTATTTTTAAAAAAACATCGATGAATTGTGTTTATGTATATACATATATATGCATGTATATTTATTTGTTATATACATATATAAGTAAATATATATATATATTTATTTTTTAATTTCTTAAATAGAGTCCAGTGGACCTTGTGACTGGTGGTATCTCTCCAGTAAGAGATCTTGACAGGCTCTTGCAAGACATGGATATTAATCGACTCAGGGCAGTTGTTTTCAGAGACATAGTAAGTTAAAAATTTTTTTTCAAATACTCTCTTAGCTGATACATGTTTTCTCCCTCTTGAGCTGAAAGTACTAGAGTAAAAACTGTGATACAAAATAGTCCAGTAGAGAAAGGAAGACCAGATCTCTTAACAATGATTTTAGAATCTTAGACTATTAGAAAGAATTATCTAAGTAAATGGAGCTAGCACATCTGAGTCATGATACTAAAAAGAATAATGCACCATTTCACAGTAAGCACTCTCAGGGCTTCACATATTCTCAGGAAGCCCAGCAAATTCTTGAGCTGTTTTATAATTCTCATCTTATAGATGAGGAATCTGAGGCATAGAGTGCTTGAGTAACTTGGTCAATTGGCTAGTAAATGATAGTGTCAGGATTCAAGCCCAGCAGCCTTAATCCAAGAATCCATGCTCTGAATGTAATGAAATGTTCAATTTCTGAGTATTATATTATTTTACTGAATATTTTTTCCTCAGAGGCATATTGATGTGGTAAAAAGATGCATAATGAAATGTTGCTCTCAATGTGTTTTTAATTTTTCAAAGATGAGAATAATTTTAGTTTAACTCATTTTGATTTAGAGAATGGCTGATTTTCTTGTAGATTTATTTATTTTTTCATGGTACTAGGTATTGAACCCAGGGGTGCTCTACCACTGGGCTATATCTCCAGCTCTTTTTATATTTTATTTTGAGACAGGGTCTCAGTAAGTTACTGAGGGTCTTACTGAGTTGTTAAGCCTGCCCTTGAACTTGGGGTTCACCTGCCTCAGTCGTGAGAGTTGCTGGGATTACGGGTGTGCGCCACCACCTCCTAGTTTCATGTAGAAAGTTTAAAGTTACATATAAGGTGTTAGGATGAAAATAAAAATTATTTGTAATCTCACCAGCATTGGGAATTTTATCATTAGCTTTTGTTGAACTAATTTACTGTGTGTTTAATACTGGATGCTTTTTCATTCGAACTTCATAACCTCAATTTTTCATTTTCCTTTCTCTTTATCTGGTATCAGTCCTTTCTTGTTTTGTTGACTAGGTTTTCCTACACATATAGAATTTGGAGTGTTATCACTGCTTAATACTTATTGAATACTTGTGAATTTTTACAGTACTGAATGCTCCATGTATATCATTCTGTCATTCAATTCTCATAATAATCATGTGAGTAGGATTGCCACATGAGGTTAAATTTTTGTTTAAGATCACTGAATTAGTAAGAGGTGGAAATGAGTTAAGGATGTAGGGAATTTGATGGGATAAGTAAGGATTTAAATAGGTATAAACAATTCATAACTGCTTAAGAAGTTAAGACCTAATAAATGATTTACCTACATTTGTTTTTTGCCTACATTTTTTAATGGCAACATCATGGGCAGCACTTATGGTGGAATTGTGAGGCAGAGAAATATAGACATATCTTCAGAAAAGGAATGTTAATAAAAAAGAAAGTTCATTTGTCTTTTCCACTGAGACTAAGAAGTTGTTACATATGAACCTACAAAATACCATGGATTTTGTTAGATTACAGATGTGTCTCACAGTTGCTTCAAGTGTTAAAGGAGAACTTCATATCTTATTTTTTTTTCTGAAATTGATTGTGTCTGAAACTTTTTGCAGTAATTATTAAATTTTAGTCATATTTGTGTCATTAATTTGTATCTGTTAGAAAACAAAACTTGTGGCCTTGTGTATGCTAGGCAAGCACTTTATTCCCGAGCCACATCCCCAGCCCCTCTGTTTTCCTGTTGTAAATTTACCTACTACCGGAGGTGCCTTTAGTTTTCAGAATTTAATAGACAATTTTGAATTTTTCGTTTAAAATAATTAAGTTCAAACCTATTTTGAAACAATACTAGAACAGTGATGTACGAAGGGTCCTCTTGAAGATGGGGAGTTGAATTAGATACAGAAGTTGTTGATAAACAGATGTGGGTGGTCTATAGAGCTAGAATAGAGCCTGGTCTCTTTTAGAGATCAGTCTAGTTTGTCCTTTTTCTGGGAAAGATATTGTTTTCAGTGCTGGGCTTGTGGATGTCTGCATTATTAAAAATATTCTCCAGAATTCTTTTGGCATCCTGTTCTGTATCTGATAACCTCACTTTTTTTTTCCTCTGCGTATTTGTCTTTTAGCGTAGCTGGTACTGGGCTGTTTTACATATTTAAATATTTATGATTAAAAGTAAAAATATTAGTTATCCTTGTAGTTGTAATTACTACTTGATTTATCGTATAAAGTATGCTGTGGCATATCTCTTCAGATTGAGTTACTTAAGTTTTAAAGGTGAGTCAGGTATTCTCTTGTTTACAAAATAGAAAAACTCTCACTTAAAGGTATTTTTCCAAAAGTCTGCCTAATCTTTTCTCAGGTAAGTTTATTAATACATTTATTAAATTATTATAAAAATAACACACTGTTCTCTATAATATTACAAGGTATGTGAACATGTTTATATTTAAGTATTGTGATGTAAAATAAAATAAAAATGTTATAAAATAGTGTCATGAAAAACTACTTTTATTTTTTTCCAGGAGGATAGCAAACAAGCTCAATTCTTAGCTCTGGCTGTTGTGTACTTTATCTCTGTCCTTATGGTTTCAAAGTATAGAGACATTTTGGAACCCCAAAATGAAAGGCGTAGCCAGTCATTTAAGGAAACTGGTAGCGAAAATGGGAATTCATCACTCCCTGGTAAGTTTCCTTATTTTATTCCCTGGTAGCTAAAGTTCATATAAAACTTTTCCTAGTTAAAATATTACTTTGAGGGCTGAGGCTCTGGCTCAGGGGTATAGCACTTGCCTCACACCTGTGAGGCACTGGGTTCGATCCTCAGCATCACATAAAAATAGATAAAAAATAAAAGGCACTGTGTACATCTACAACTAAAAACATTAAAAAAATATTACTTTGAGAATTTAAATTCACTTATGTATAAAATGAGGACATACTTTTTTTAAAATAAATAAGTTAATATTTAACTTATTTTAAGTGTCATAATTAATTGCAATAATAATAAAGATAATATTTTGTTTTTTAAATGCATCATCTAAAGGTAAGTGGCTAAATGTTGTCTTTTACAAATAGTTAAAAAATTTTTTTAAAATATTTTTTTAGTAGCGGATGAACACAATACCTTTATTTATTTATTTTATGTGGTGCTGAGAATCGAACCCAGCGCCCCACACATGCGAGGCAAGTGCTATATCGCTGAGCCACAACCCCAGCCCCAAATAGTTAAAATTTGTGAAGCACTAACTCATTCTTTTATAAGACTAGCAAGATGGATTTAACGAATAATGTTAATAAGTGGAGTTTTAAAAGTAGCTGTCAGTTAAATTAGATAAGTAGCTATTATTGTTATAGAACTAGACAGCACCTTAAGGAAAGCATTTTGTTTATTCAGTAGATACTCATTCTGTACCTCCTTTGTACTTTGAGTATATTAATGAACAAAATTGAAAAAAAAAATCCTTGCCTTCATGGGTCTTATATTCTAGTGGGAGGAGATAAAAGTATGTATGTGTAATAAATTGTATAGTATTTTAGAAGGTTGTAAGAATGCTAAAAATGAAAAAGAAAATGAATAGGATAAAAGTATTGGGAGTGACTAAGAAAGATGGTGTATACATTTTTCTCTACATGGAACGAGGAATCATTGGAGGATTTTGAGTATAGAAGTTAAAACTGACTCAGGCTTTTAAAAGTTAACACTTTGGATTCTGTGTTGCAGATACCCAGGGCAAGGAAAAAAAATCAGTGTTTTGGCTACGTACTGCTGTGTAACAAACAGATTACTTTGGAGCTTAGTGGCTTAAAACTTCTACTACCTTAGTCTTGTCTTCATAATTTTGTCCATTAGATTTGGGTAGGGCACAGTGAGGAGGGTCATCTCTACTCCATACGATGTTTGCTGGGACTGGAAAATCTAAGATGTCTTCTCTGTTCACCTATTTAGTGTCAGATGGGATGACTCCAGTAGTTGGGGCTGGCTAACTGAAGCCACTGAGCTACAACTGTAGCTGGGGCTTTGACACTGTTAACTTAATTCCTTGTTTTCTTCCATTAGTTTGGAAGGCCTTTCTGTTTCCATGTGGTCTCTCCACATGTTCTCTCCAGTAGGATAAATCAGAAATCATCAGGGATTCTGGGGCTATTAACACTGCCAGACCTTCCTCAAACTTTGGCCCAGAACTGGCCCAGTGCTACTTCTGTCACATTCTGTTGGCTAAAGTAAGTGAGACCCTGCCTAGATTTAAGGACTTCTTTCAAGATGGTGAATACCAGGAAGCATGGGGCAGGAGGATCATGATAGTAATTGCCATCCAGAATCAGTGAGGAGGATAGTGCAGTAATCCAGGCAAGAGGTGGTGATGGGTTGACCTGGAATGGTAGTTGTGGAGATGATGAAAAGCAATCAGAGTCTGGATATATTTTGGTAACAGAGAACACAGAATTTGAAACCATTAGATATGTGTTATGTGAAAGATAAAAGGTATTTAAGTATGTTTACTAGGCATGGTGGTGTAGGCTGAAGATGAAATAGATTTTCAGGGAAGGACAAGAAATTCTGTTTTTAGCATGTTGAGTTGAGATGTCTTTTGATATAGAAGATGTGGAACAGGCAGTTAATATATAATACTCTGAGGATTTTTTTAAATGTGTGTGTTGGTGCTGGGGTGTAGAGGTACGAGTGGATGTTGAGAGTGGATGAGATCACTAGGGGGGTATAAGTAGATAGAGAAGAGTACCAGGGACTCAGAGGATCAATGAACTGAGCCCCAAGTTCCTCCAGCCTAATATGTTAGGGAGAAAAAGAAGTGAACAATGTTAAGAAGGAAGAACTAGAGAGTCATAGAAGGAAAACCAAAAGACTATGGCATTCTGGAAGCCAAGCACAAAAAGCATTATCAAATTAGAACAATCAGATACTTGTTTTGTCATGTGCTATTATGAATGAGAACTAACCAGTGGATTTAGCAAGATCTAGGCTTTTGGTGATCTTCAAAAGAGTGTTTTGTTGGAATGATTGGAAGCCTGACTGGAAGGATTGAAAGTTAGAGTAAGAGGGGGAATGCCCTTTGTTGAACTGGATTTTAAGGACCATTGAATTATTTATACATGTAGGAGGGGTAACAAGCTTTACCACAGTGGAAACCACTGTGAGAGGTTTTTAGTTTATCCCAAGGATTTTGGACTTTTTCTTATGTATCAATGGCTTTCAGTTTTGTGTTGATACCCATTGGTATGTCATGATCACTTTGAAGGGTTTTGCATATATTTTGTTATTTGTTTTGTTGTCCCATCTATTGTGATTATAGATGTATTCATTGAGAATATAGATTTTGTAGTTAGTTTTTGCTTTATAGAATGTGGCATATTTCATAACTTAAAATAATAGATGGCTATTGGCATTGAATATGCCATTTTAAAAGTAGTTCTAATTTTTTTTATTTGTTCTTTTTCTTCTGTTTCTGGGTAAGATGTAGAAAACACACCTGCAGCACTTAGCCCTTTAACGCCATCATCCGTTGAAGAATCAGTGGAAGGCACATCTTCTACTCGAAGGAGAGACTCAGGCATTGGGGAGGAAACAGCTGCTGGTTTAGGAAGCAGTGTGTGTGTAACTCCTCCAGCAGCACCTCTGGGTGTTAGTGCAGGCCCAGATGCAATCAGCGAGGTGCTATGCACTCTTTCCTTAGAAGTCAATAAATCTCAGGAGACCAAAAATGATGGAGGAAATGAATTGGATAACAAGACAACATCCTCAATTCCCATTTCAAAAAATGTCAATGTGAAGGACATTCTCCGAAGCTTGGTTAACATACCAGCAGATGGAGTCACAGTGGATCCTGCCCTTCTGCCACCAGCCTGCCTTGGTGCTCTTGGTGATCTGTCTGTTGAACAGCCTGTGCAGTTCAGATCTTTTGACAGGTACTGTAAATAGTCTTGTTTTGTTATGCTTACGTATATAAATTTCGAAGGGTAAACAGGAATTATTTAAATTTGCTAAATTTTGTAGCTTTAACATTAGCAAGGGATGTTTGGCTCTGTTTATAAAAATTTTAAGAATATTTTTGTTCGTACAGCATTTTAAATTTTTATTTATATATATACCAATAAGATCATTAATTGTGTGTAAAATAATTTTTTTGGGGGGGGAGTTGTAACTCACAAATAGCTACCCATCACTCCCTTGCTGTCAGTACTAGACAGCTTGGTGGTGGAGCACAGTGGAGGGGGACTCTGGATCCCCACAGACTCAGAAATTCAGCAAGATGTCCAGAGACCTGACAGCTTGAGCAGGTGGATGCAGATTCCCAACTTTGTTGATTCTCTTGTTCTAAAAACCCTTTCACTGGTTTACCTGAACATTTTCTTTATTATTATTTTTATTTGTTCTTTTTTAGATAGACATGACAATAGTATATATTTTGACATAATATACATGGAATATAACTTTTTCTAATTAGGATACCATTATTGTGGTTGTACATAATGTGGAGTTCCACTGGTGGTGTATTTACATATGAGCACAGGAAAGTTATATCTGATTCATTCCACTGCTAAACGTTTTATTTACATATTATGAAATTTTTGTAGATTCTCCCTCTAACATATATGATATTTATTAAACATTGTTTTTTTAAAAAATCAACATTTTTATATGGAAACAAACTTTAACATATTGAAAAGTTGTTAGCACAAAGAACTTTTATTTTTTCCAACCCATTAAGTTGCCAATATGATGTTCCATCACCTCTTAATACTTTATTGTGTGTTTTTTACATGACTGTAATACATTTGTCTAAATAAGGAAATTGCCATTGATATAATACCATCTTTTAATCTTCAGACACCTTCTAATTTTTCATGATTATCTAAATAACATTCTTTATAGTTCAAGGATCTTGTTCAGAATTAGATGTTATGTTTAGTGATTGTGTCCCTTTATTCTCTTTCAGTCTGGAAGAGTAGTTCTTATTCTTCTCCTGAATTTAATGATCTTGCACTTTAGAAGTTTATAGCTATAGGTCTATATATGTATATTGTGACATAGAGTGGCTGCTAGATTTAAGTGTCTTTTTTTGGTCTGTTTTAGTTCTTTTAAAAACAGATTTTATAGCATAGGAATTAAAACATCGACTCTAGAAATTAGAAAATAACTGGTTGTGAGTTTCAGCGTCTCACTTATTAGTGATTAGGACAAATTTTCTTATCCCCAAACAGCATAATACTATACAGTTAATAAAGAGGTAAAGAAGCAGAATAATATGTATCACTGTGAAAATATATTGAAGATATAGTAATCTTATATTAATCTTCATGCATGTAACATGAGCAGATCACTCAATAAATGTGAACTTAGCTCTCATATCTAATGGGACAGTTTGTCACTACTGCCTTCTGTTTTTTGTGTTTGTGTGAGTGTGTATGTGTGCATGTGTAAGTACAGGCACTAAGACTTTGAAATATATATATTACACTTAAGCATTACATTCCCTGTACATATATATGATACTAACAAATCTGTAAAATGGGAAAATGATAGAGAAAACTGGCCAAATGATAGGAATAGGCAGTTTATATAAGAAGAAATACTGGAGCTGGGAATGTAGGTGGTTTGCCTAGCATTTGCAAAGCTCTGGATTTAATCTCCAGAACTAGAGAGAGAGGGAGGGAGGGGGAGGGGGAGGGGGAGGGAGAATGCACGCGCGCAGAAAGAGGAGCATGTGTGGTGGTGGTGGTGGGGAGCTGCTAATATGTAAATGTATTTACATTAATAATAAAGAAATGCATATTAAAATAAGATAATTTTTTCACTTTAAATGAGAAGAGATTTAAAAAATGATACTTATTACTAATGAGGGCATGAAGAAACATTTCTGTTTTTGAAAGGGCACACTGTTGCAATTTATTGAAGGGCAAATAGGCAGCGTTAATTAAAAATGAAAATATGGAAGTTTATACAGAAGAAATATATAACTATAAAATTTTTTTGAAAGAGGAATTTCAAAATTAAACTAATACTATTGAGGTTTTACTCTATGAAAGTCTATTTTAAATACATTAAATAGATAATTACTGTTTTTAACCCTACTTTACACATGAAACAGACATAAGAAGTTACGGAAGTAGCTTGCAGTTTTTCTGCTAGTTAATGGTAGATCTAATACTTGAAGCTAGGCATTCTGACCATGTTCTTTTTTTTTTTAATAATTTTTTAGCTGTAGAGGGACACAATATCTCTATTTTATTTATTTATTTTTATGTGGTGCTGAGGGTCGAACCTGGTGCCTCACGCATGCGAGGCAAGTGCTCTACCGCTGAGCCACAACCCCAGCCCCTGACCATGTTCTTGATGTGCTATGCAGCATTAGTTTGTAATAGTGAATATAGTTGCTAACCTATGAAGGATTGATTTCATGTGTTATTTTATGTGCATAATTAATGCAGGTTGAACATCTAAATCAGGAAATCCAAAATGCTTTAAAATCCAAAATTTTTGAGCAAATTTATCACAAGTGGAAAATTCCACCTCTGGCCTTATATGATGGATTAGTCAAAATTATAGGTACACTAAAAATATTTTTAAAAATTGCCTTCTGGGGCCTGGGGTTGTGGCTCAGTGGTGGAGTGCTTGCCCAGCATGTGTGAGGCCCTGGCTTCAATTCTCAGTACCTCATATAAATAGATGAATAAAATAAATGCCCAGCGACAACTAAAAAAATATTTTAAAAAAATTGCCTTCTGGCTATGTGTATAAGATATGTAGGAAACAAGTGAAATTTTTTTAGACTTGGGTTCTATCCCCAAATTATCTCATTAAATATATATAAATATTCCAAAATCCAAAATCTGAAATTTGAATCAATTCTGAACCCAAGCATTCTGGATAAAGAATACTCAATCTGAACTGTGAAGCCATTAAAGAGAGAAAGACAGAACACAATGTATTAAAATGAAATGTTATCAAAGGTATATTTTCAAATGAAAGAAGCAGTGTACAAAAATTTGGGCCCTAGGATTTTTTAAAAAAGATATATTCACATATGCCTCATAAAGTACATATGGAAATTTTGACATGCCAAAATTATCTATTTTGGCATTTATTTATTTTTAAATAGTGTTGAAATTAATTCTCTGCCTTCCTGATGCCTTAAGTGAGATTATGAACTTGCTTAGGAAACCACGTTTAGGTAATATATTTCAAGAGGTTTAACTAAAACAGAACAAGAGAAGATACTTTTGGTTACAGCATTTTCCTGGATGCTTTATGGAACTTAACATGTCTGGTATGCATTTAGCATATTGTCTGATGGGGAGCAAACTGCTCTGTTTTACCCCTTCTTTTTCTTAGCAAGAGACACCTTTTGTAAAACTTTCATGCAGCCATTGATCAGTGAAATATCTTTGGGAATTTCAAAGCATCCCTCTGATCGTGTATTTATCTCAGGAATGCTGTGTCAGAAATCACAACTCTCCCCATATCTTAAGAATTATCAACTTCCAAGCAATAGCTGGAAAGTTTAGAGTAACAGCTTCATGAGTGAAACCTTGCTGAAAGGCTGCCAGGTTTGGGGCCCTTGTGAAAGGAAAGGTGTTTGTGTTCATTCCCATGCCAAAATTCTTACTCTTATCTAATTTGAAGATCCTCTCTGGAGATTAGTGGATGCCAGGGATTTATCCTGATAAAGTTCAAGGGCTGATCTGGCTTTTCAACTGTATCCTTAGGGACTAAAGTGCTGGACTAAAATACTCCTTTCTTCTTTAGTAGACTATTTGCATGTTAAATAAAATAACATTTATGTGAAGGTTTGTGGTATTTAAAACTGATGTAATTCAGAAATTGGACTTCTGAACCTTAGTTATCTGGAACATGTTGTTGCTACTTGTCTACTGTTAATTAGTTAAAGAAACTTTACAAAAAGTTCAGGTTTTTTTTTAAAAAAAGCAGTATTTTTACTTGCTGTGTGAAGCGCCTTAGGAATACCTCTTTTTCATCTGTACAGTGGGGACAATAATATATAGCATTAACTTCCCAGGTTGTGATAAACAGAAATAAAATAATTCATGTGTGTTCTTAGCACAGTGCCTCACAAATATCAAGGATTTATTACAGTTAGTGAGTCCATGAAGAAAAACACTTAAGTGAAATTTCATCCTTTTATATGTAATTTTGAATTAATAGTTTGGAAAACCAGTTTGCTTAATTAGTTATCTGTTTTCCATAATCTTTATGACAAAAACTTGTAAGTACTTTTTAAAATTGGTGGCACTATTAAAAATTAGGATACTTGTTTGTTTCTTAAACATAAAAAAGGATTTCAGTTTGTCTCTTAAATATAAATTTGAAGGCTAGGGGTATAGCTCAGGGGTAGAGTGCCTCCTTAAAATGAGCAAGGCCCTAGGTTCAATCCCAGCACCAAAAAACCCCAAAACCAACAATACTTAACTGGATGCCATTGCACACGCGGATTTAGCCAGTCTTGGCAATTTAGCAAGACCTTGTCTCAAAATTTTCATTAAAAAGATTTATAAAAAGGGCTGAAGATGTAGCTCAGTAGTAGAGTGTCTCTAGGTTTAATCTCCAGTACCAAAACCAAGACCAAACCAAAACAAAACGAAACACTTTTAAACTCTAGTTTGAGAAGGATACAGGAAATATCCCTATCACAATGCTTGCTAGGCTGTCATTATTTGGTATAATGCATGTTGCATTTTCTTTGTGTTTCTAAAGCATTTAATCAAAAGATAATGTGACATGCTTCATTCTATCATGATTTATTCTATAGTGGTTAGCTCAAATTTCTATGTTATTTAAACTGTAGGACATGCTTTACCATTTTAGATTTACACTTAATAAATATTCTAGGTAACATGATTGGTTAAAGATATCCTCTGTTGAAGATTTTCTTTTACATGATCATTTTATAATCATGATTAAAATATTCCTAAATTTGATAATTGTGATTTAGAATTTTCTTTATTTTTGTGTGGCCCAAAGCTGAAACAGTGTTATGTTACTTCCTTAAAAGTGATTTGAATCAGTCAATAAATCTAAAAATTCATTAATTTTATTTCTCTTTCGTCTAGTAATTATATAATGAGAATAAAGAATGCATTTTTTTCCTATTTATGAGCAGGTATATTTTTGTAATTTAATGCATAATTTTATCTTTTTTTTTTTTGGTACTGGAGATTGAACTCAGGGGCACTCGACCACTGAGCCACATCCCCAGCCCTATTTTGTGTTTTATGTAGAGACAGGGTCTCACTGAGTTGCTTAGCGCCTCGCCATTGCTGAGGCTGGCTTTGAACTTGCGATTCTCCTGTCTCAGCCTCCGTAAGTGCTGGGATTACATGCTTGCGCCACCGGGCCCAGCTCATAATTTTATATCTTGATGATCTTTGTTATTAGTGCTTATAGGTGATTATGATATAGAATCATGTTTAAATGTTAATATGATTATTATGATGGTTGGAAACTTTTATGACCATAGTAAAAACTTAAAAAAAATTAAAAAATAATTAAAAAACATTTTTTAGTTATAGATGGACACAATGCCTTTATTTTATTCATTTATTTTTATGTGGTGCTAAGGATTGAACCCAGTGCCTCACATATGCTAGGTGAGTGCTCTACACTGGGCCAGCCTCATAGAAGAAGCCTTGTAATTGTACACTTGGAGTGAATTGTATGGTATGTAAATTATATCTCAATAAAACTTTAAAAAAGTCAATATGACTTAAGAGAAGGGTAATGCAATGGGACACATTATGTATATATATATGAATATATCACAATGAAGAACCTCCTTTTTGCATAATTATGATGCCCTAATAAAAACAAAAAATTTGAAAGGTCAGTATGGAGGAATTAGTTAAAATTGCAGGCTCTGGTTTTAAACAAATATAGATTTGTAGGACAGTTCAACTTATTTTGGCAAATTACTTTACCTATTGAGCTTTACTTTTTAAATTTAAAAAAAATGGAAGTAACAGGTGCCTTAGTATCATTTTGAGAATTATTTAATAATCCCTAGCATATTGTCAGTCTTAATTGAATCATAACCATTGTTATAATTTACAGTTTTATATTGCATAATGGGATTTTGTTGGAGCATAACGAATAGTACATTATGAACTATGACTTGGGAGGCCTGGGGAGGTTTACTCTTTTTTTTTTTTTTTTGGTTGAACTCAGGGTTACTTGACCACTGAGCCACATCCACAGCCCTATTTTGTGTTTTATGTAGAGACAGGGTCTCACTGAGTTGCTTAGCGCCTCACTGTTGGTGAGGCTGGCTTTGAACTCGCAATTCTCCTGTCTCAGCCTCCTAAAGTGCTAGGATTACAGGCGTTTGCCATGGAGGTTTCCTTTTCAGCAAGGTTTTGAAAGGTGAGAAGGAAATTTTGGGGCAAGTAGGAAAAGAGGAAGGCATCTTGGCAAAGGAATGGTACTTACTATGGGAAGGAGCTGTGGAATGATACAACATGCTTAGGAATTGTCAGCATGTTGCTCAAGTGTGCAAGGAACGCTGAATTAAATACAAATGCATATAGGAGGCTATACTTCAGATGTATTATTTCTGATAATGTGTGCAAGGTCTTCGACAATATTTTCTGAACTGAGTAAAAGAATAGGTATTTTTCTCCAGCTGCCTCAGTACACACCTTTAAATCCCAGCTATTTTGGAGGCTGAGGCAGGAGGATTGCCAGTTTGAGGTCAGCCTCAGCAACTCTGAGACCCTCTCTCAAAAAAAAAAAGAAAAGAAAAATAAAAAGAGAAGGAATTTAGCTTAGTGGTAGAGTTACCCCTGCATTAAATGCCCAGCACAAAAAAAAAGTTATATTTAATGATCAAAAGCATTATTAACAGAAGTAGGCTAACAGATTAGAAACGAAGTCACGTTCTTTTAGTTTGTTTAATTAACCATCTCTGACAAATAGGAATTGTCTATATGATGAAACAGCTGTAGGAAATTTTCAAGTGTTTTCAGTTTTCCAATATTTTGTATGAAAATGGTCTGACATATAGAGATGTTGAAAGAATTGAACAGTGAACACCCAAAGATCCATCACTGCAGTTCCAAAATAAGCTTTAACTCTATATGCTTTGGCATGTAACTCTCCACATATCCATCCATCAACCTTATTTTTTTGGATCCATTTGTAAGTCAGTTTCAGACATGCGTTCACTCTTAAACACTGAGTGTGTAGCTCTCTATCTAGAAATCAAAGTAGGTTTTAAGGTAAAATTTACATATAATGAAGGCCTCCCCTCTGAATCCAGAGTCTGTTATGCCCTAGGCAAACACTCTTTACCCTGAACCACATCCCCAGCCTGAAAGCCACAGACAAATTTATATACTTGTATAACACAAAACACTCATCATGGTATCATCAGTCTTGAAAATTCCTCTTTCCCAAACAACCCTTTCCTGTCCCCAGAGGCTACTATTATTTGGCCTTTTTCCTACTATAGATTACTTTTGTCTGTTCTAGAACTTTTTGTAAAGGGAAGTGCAAAGTATGTGTTCTTTAATGTGAAACTTCCTTCATTCAACATAATGTTTTTGATTCTTCCGTGTTGCTGTTTATCAGTAGTATGCATCATTTTATTTCTGAGTTGTATTTCATTGTATAAGTTTATCCACCACCTTTAAAAATTTATTTTCCTACATGAACATTTGGGCTATTTCCATTTTTGGGTATTATAAATAAGCATTTGTGAACATAATTGCATGTTTCTATGGACTTAGGACTTTTTGGGAGTGAAATTCTTGGGCCATTGGGGAGATAAATGTCCAAAATTTTGATTATATTAAAAGCGACTCCACTGTTCTGAATATTTTCTGTTGTTCCTATTAGTACCTCTGTACTTTATGAGTAGTAGACTAGATTTGATTGTTCTGTCTTTTGTGAAGAAACGTGAAAGTGAATTCTTTATATTTCTCTTTTCTTCTCCAAAAGAATGGGTTTGTGAATTTATGTTTACAGAAGGAATAAACATTTTTTTGGAAAGTACCATCATTACACATATATACACAGGAGCACATGTGCGTGTGTGCATACACACATGCCCAGAGGTCATATCTACTCCCCCTTAAGTCAATAATCTTCATCTGATATAAGCTGCTGTGATTTAAACACACCATTTTGGATAGGGGGCTCAGGTGGCTGTTGCTTCTATTTTTTAGTGTATAGTTAACATTGGCAGTCACCCTTATAATGATGTGACACCAGCTACCCCCAAGTACATTGAATAAGCCATGCCTAGCACAAGAGAAGTTGATTTAATTGGCAACACTGTTTGCCCTCACATGGTAGTCACTGAAGTAAAACGGAACCTATTTTGCTTTGTGTTTTCTCTTTTTGAAATAACAACAAAATGTATTTTTAAAATGTTGGAATTATATAATTTCTACTTTTGAATGCATTTATTGGAATCAATAACTTAAGTAACTTTGTTTAGAAATTGAGTACTTTAAAGCTATTAAGGGAATACTTGCAGCTTACAGTTATAGTATTGTCAACAAAAGATGTGATTAAATAAATTGAATGTTGAAGACTTTAGGCTTATGGTTAACACCAGGTAATTAAAAGTAAGCACTGCTGTGGGAGTGCATTATATATCAGCTGTCCTTTTTACCTCATTAACTGGGTTTTTGCATGTTTATGGAGCTAACTTCAATTAAAAACGCCTTTTAAGTTATGTCTAACAAGGTCTTTTACTTACTCTTTTCATATAAAGTATTACACTTTAATTGAAATTGGTATATCATGAATATCAGTGTTTGAATACTTTGCAAGATGAAGAACTTAGATTATTTGATATTTTTGCATTTAGTTTTTATATTTATGCATTGTTTTTCTACATAACATTATCAAAAGACATATCAACCCCCAAGTCTTTGGGGTTTAAAAAACTTGAGTTATGTACATGTTAGGAATTCTTTATAACATTCTTAAGGTTTTATGATTTCAAATTATCAGGGCTTTAAAATTCTTAGAGAAACATTTTGAGTTTTCACATTTTATTCCCAGGTTTAAAAAAAAAGGTAATTTTCTACATAAGTGCCAAAATTCCTTTTTAAAATATATTTTTGGTTATATTTTATGTATTAGATAATTAAAGATGATCCTAAATTTAAAAAAATTACATGTAGTAGCTTTAAGTTGAAATATTAAAATGGATTATTATATGTCCATGGGACATTGTCTAAGTTCTAAAAATATACTGAAAACAGATAAATATGAAAACATAAATATGCAGTGTTGAAGATAGTTCATATTGGGAGAATAGTCTAAATTGTACTATCAAAATGGAAGAGGGAAAGAATTATAAAAAGCTAGTTTTCTGGTTTAACTCAAGTGATCTGAATTTTTAAATGTTTATTACAGAAGCGTCGTCATTGCAACAAAAAAATCAGCAGCCTTATCTTCCACACTTACTCCAAATGTGCCTGCCCATGCTGTCAGTGTGGTTTCTTCAGTAGATTCAGCCCAAGCTTCAGATGTGGGAGTAGAGTCTCCAGGTAAGTGAGCTATCAATGATCTCAACAAAATAGTTTTTAGATCCCATTTTAGCAAAATTTAGAATTTTTTATAAAGTTGGTAGGTACATTAGAAACAATTGTGGTTTTAGATTATACTGTTTATTGTTTACCAATTTTCTGATTTAATTGAGTAAAATCAAACAAATTACATAAAAGATTTCAGCATTTTCTTCACCTAAACTTAATAGCGTATAATGGATTAGAGATGTGGCTGGTTAGGTGAGTGGGTGAAAGCATGCATGATTGATAGCTTTATAAAAATACTTTTTTTCTTATCTTTCCTGCACTTGAGAAGATACATGTAGATAACGGTTTAAATAAGAACGTTTGGTAACATGTAGCTCTTAAAAATCTGGTTGATTGCCACATCTTTATAGCTATCTATTACTGTTTTTTCTGTGTATTATTCTGAATTAGAGTCTCAGAAAACGCGAGCTGCTCTGAAGAATAGCATCATTCTAGCATGAGTCATACTGGTTCAGAAAATTTCATAACAATTTTATTTTTGCCTTTCTACTACATTCCTTCTGGTATAAAATCATAAAAATACATGAATACAAGAACCTAAATTCTTATATATTGACTGGAAGCTTAGCGGTGATACCAGGAAAACTTAAAGAAGTTAGAAGGACCATGTTAGGAAAAGGGAATGTAATTTTATATCAGTAGTATTTTTCTCTTGTGCTATTTCATGAAAAAAATCAATAACAAAATAATGTAACCCCAAGAGGACACATATTGTGACTTTAGGGTGAGGTTTATGAAAAATAAAGGAATTTTGAAGAAATGCCTTGGTGGATTATGAGATATGAAATAATGTTTTTACTTGTTTTGGGACATTTCAGGTAAGGTTTTGCCTTCTATCTGCTGTTCTGTTTTTATTTGGCAGACTAGTATATCTTAGAGAGTTTGGTTGAAACTTGATATTGCCTACTAGTGAGTAGTCAGGATCTTTTTTTTTTTTTTTGGTACTGGAGATTGAACTCACGGGTACTTAACCACTGAGCCACATCTCCAGCCCTATTTTGTGGTTTTTTGTTTTTTTTTTATGTAGAGACAGGGTCTCCCTGAGTTGCTTAGCGCCTCACCATTGCCCAGGCTGGCTTTGAACTCGCAATTCTCCTGTCTCAGCCTCCCTGAGTGCTATGATTACAGGCTTGCTCCACCACGCCCGGCTCAGAATCTTTTTTCATGCTTGTTGTGTACTATAGTCATGTGTCACCAGAATGAATACTATGATTATTTCTTTTGTCTTCTCTAGGTTGTTTTTCTCCACTTTTGTTACTTCACTTGCATTAACACAAATATTTCTTCCGGGGCTGGGATTGTGGCTCAGTGGTAGAGTGCTTGCCTGGCACGTGTGAGGCACTGGGTTCGATCCTTAGCACCACATAAAAATAAATAAAATAAAGATATTGTGTCCATCTACAACTAAAATAAAATATTAAAAAGAAAAATTCTTCCAGGGCTGGGACTGTGGCTCAGTGGGAGAGCACTTGCTTCTCATGCGTGAGTCACTGGGTTCAATCCTCAGCACCACATAAAAAATAAATAAACAAAATAAAGATATTGCGTCCATCTACAACTAAAAAGAAAAAAAAATTCTTCCAAATTTTAAATGCAGTTAATTTTTACAAATTTCATAATGTTTAGTGATAACAGAAAATGTTCATAGTATATTATATAAAAATATATGTAATACTTTATAACTATGTGTAGTATATACTTTTTTATATATGGTAAAGGTTCTATAAAATTACTTGATGATTTCCATGCAGTTAGACTACTCGCAATTTTGATTTTCAAAATTTATTAATATTTGCTTTTCAAAATTGCATCAGTACTCATATTATTTTTATACTTAGGAAAAAATAAGTATGTTATTTTTCTGTTGTTGTGAGAAAATACATGAGGTAAACATCTTAAAGGGGAAAAATATATTTTGATTCATAGTTTTAGAGGTTCCAGTTTATGGTTACTTAGCCCCAACACTTTGGGCCTCAGGGAGGATATAGATTATCATGGTGGGGAGCATGTGGCAGAGCAAAGATATTCATCTCATGGTGACCCAGAAGCAAAAAGGGGATAGGGATGAGGTAGACCCTTCAGGGGGCTGGGGTTGTAGCTCAGTGGTAGAGCACTTACCTAGCACACGTCAGGTGCTGGGTTGAATCCTCAGCACCACATAAAATAAATAAAGGTTGGAAAAAAAAAAAAGACCTTTCTGGGACATAGCCCAAGTGACCTACTTCCTCCAAGTAGACCCCATTTTCTTAAGTTTCCATTACCTCCCATTAGCTGAGGATTAAGTCTTTAACACATGAGCCTTTAGGGGACATTCCTGATAAACCTAACAATAGGTATAAACAAAATTTCCAAGTGGAAACCAAAAACTGTCGAACAGATCAAACCCAGGGCCTTGTATATTAGATAGTGTTTTGTTTTGCCTTGGTTTTTTGTTTTGCAATTTTTTTTAAACTAGTGGACTATTTTTTAGATTACTGTTAGGCTTATAGAAAAATTGGATGGAAAGTATAGAGTTATCATATATTCTTGCATTCCCCTATTCCCAGAAACAATTTGGCAACTGTTGTGTTTTAAGCATATGAATTCTGTCTCCCTTATTCTCATCCAAAGTCCTTACAGAAGTGAACTGTGGTTTTTCTAGACTAGTCTCTTTTGAGAAAAGTGTAGTAGTTACTGTTGTCTATGAAACGGTATATTTGCCATCTTTTTAATTCCATAGTAATGAATTCCTCAGTTAAATGTTAATTCCCAGATTAAATGTATTAATTTGGGAAGGTCAAAGTATGCTATTATCCTCTTATTTCGAATATATTGCACTTTAATTTCAGTTCATGGAGCTGTACAAATAGGACCCTTTGATGACTTCTAAGTATATTCTTCAAAATTTAAATCATAGAGTTTCTAGAAAATTAAGAAACAGAAAAAGCTGAGATATTTGGGTTGATTTGACACAAAACAATATCTTTTTTCTAAAGATTTTTTCCTCCAGTAAATTTAGTAGAGTGAAAACTGCACTCAGAATTGTAAGATAATTTGCTGTTTTGAAGACTATTACATTTATTGGCCAGAAACTACAAAATCATGTATTATTGATAAGGCCTATAATGTACTTTTCCCCCATTACTTTAATTTTGTGTCATTTGTGGTGGTAGTATTTCTCAATGTTCTTGATTTTTTCCATATTGACCTAGAATTTTTAAAAACCACTTTCTATTTCTTATTAACCTCCCTTTTAAATTTATTTTTATTTTTATAATTTGGTGCTGGGGATCAATCCCAGGCCTCATGCATGGTAAACATGTATTCTATTGCTGAGCTATACCTCTGTTCAACCTCTTATAATTTAAAATGGTTCATTTCTTTTCCGGTTATTTCAGGTCTCTTTGTGATAATCTTTCTTTCTTTTTCATTTATTCTGATTTTCACAACTGACTCTTTCCTTTTTGTCTTTTTTACTATGTTCTTTTCACCATTATATGATTTCTGCATTTCATTTTATTACTTATATTCTGTTAGTTAATGCCATGAAGATTAGTGCCTTGATAAGAAAAATCTAATCCAATCTTGTGTTCACAGTCATCCTACTTCGTACTCTCCTGTGACACCACTTTATGTACTTTTGTCTACCACATTTTCATTTGTACCTTATTAGGTACAAATCTGTCAGTCTCTTTGTGTTAGTCAACTTTTGATCAAAATGACAAATGGTTGAGAAAAAACAAGTTAGAGGAGGAAGATTTATTGTGGCTCACAGTTTCAGAGGTTTCAGTTCCTGGTTGGCTGTCTCCATTTTGGGGGCCTGAGAAGAGGCAGTACATCACTGCTGCAGGGCACAGCAGAGGAAAGCTGCTCAGCTCTTGGCAGCCAGGAAGAAGAGCCGAGGTGGGCAGGAGGGAAGGGACTGGGATAAGAAAAATACCCTTCTAGGACAACCCTTTCCCACCTGCTTTCTCTGATCCTGTCCTACCACTTACAGTTTCCATGCTTCCTAGTAGTCCATTCAGCTACCTGTGGATTAATCCATTGTGATGAGATCACAGCCCTCATGATCCAGAAGGCCTATCTCCAAACATTGCTACAGTGAGGACCAGGCCTCTATACATGAGCTTTTGGGGGATATTCCAGATTCAAACCTTAACACTATCTCTTTATTATAAATATATTTTTTATTATGTATTATAAATAATTTCTCATTTTCTTGGTTCTAGCAGGATTTGGAAAATATAATTAGAGGATGGATTGATTGTGGTTATTATATGCAAGCAGGGCAGTTTTTTCTTGCACATCTGAGTAAGTTAGCAATTAGTCTTGGTTTGGTCTTGGATTATTTTATTTATATGAAAATGGTGTTCATATCTGTTTCTATGGACCTTACCCTTTATACCTTGCAACCACTATAGTTTTGAATTTTATAGTGAATCAGCAACAAAAAATGAACTGCTCAAATTCAGTAATAATGTTATTAAAAATTTACATGATAATATAATTTATTAGTATAAATGGGAATTTCCTTTTGTTGATAGAAAACATAAAATGTGAGTGTCATAGCAGAAAATTTTAAAGTGTTTGAAAATTTTAATATCAAAATGATATTTGTAAATTTTGTAATTAAAAAGAAACTAAGACTGCATAGATTGATCCCAGAAAAAGAATTAAAAGTTGTCAACTTTATGTGAGGTTAAAGTTTCTCTTATTGAAATATTGTCTTGAAAATAATTTCATAATTTAGCTTAAAAATTGAGGATTTGTACATTTGCATTTTGTAACAGTATAGATTACTAAATCTATAATTAGTATATATAATGTCTTCAGTATGCAGATTTCAAAATTGCATAGTTGGACTAGTATACCTTAGTGTCTCCAACCTTTTATCAGCAAAAAGTATAATAGCAACATTGGGAAATCTCCCTTAAAGTGGGGTAAAAGAAATTTATCAGAGGACAAGCTATATACACCCTTTGTGTATGTTTTCAAAGAAAAGAAAAGAAAAAAAAAAAAAACCCCAAGGTTTTAGTAAATATGTAAAAATCTGGAAAAATTGTCACCAAAGACTTAATTATCTAGAATGTTGTATACTTCTCTGTGTTAACTTGCCATTACTTTTAATCAAATAAGCTGTGGTATTTTTCTGCCATGCTACAAATCATTATTGATTAAAGCAAAATTGAGTCTAACTCAGTGAAGGAACTAGGTACATTGTTCTTCAGTAATTTATATACTACGTATTTGCTAATTTGCAAAATTTAGCTATTTGACTATTTACTAAAATATTGGATTCTATTCTACTTATCAGAACCATGCACATTACTGATAGTAAGTTCTTTAATGTTAGGGAAAATATTTGAATCATAATAATTTTTGACTTATCTTTTTTAATTCAATACAAAGTTTCATTTATTTATTGAATTTTTACTGGACATATATTCTATCCTTTGTAGAATTAACTGATTTGTGAGACAGACAGACAGACAGACAGACAGACACACACACACACACACACACACACAAATACAGAGTAGCAATCTTTGGAGATTAAAAATTGGCATTTGTGTTAATGATTCTTTATTGCAAGGGACTTTAGTTATTTAGACCCTCAGGGATCTTGAATAAACAATTGAATACTCCCTGGACAGATACTAGACAGATGATCTATTTGCATTTTCCTTTTTGTTCTTTTGAATGTCTGGAAAACTGTCAGTTTGAAGGAGTCAGTTTATCAGTGTAAGGATAAGGAAAAGATAAGTCAGGATCCTTCCACATGTTAGAAGTGGCTTCTGCATTTGTGCGTGTCATCACTTGTTAGAAATATTTAATGTTAAGTTAATCTGAAACACATTTTCCATAAATTTATATTTTTATCTGAGTTGAAAAGATGTAGAGTATATTTGGAAATTGTATTTTCTCTTGGTAGGAATGAAGGCCAATCTGGTGTGAAATTACTGATGTATTCATTTTAATCTTTCATGTGAATTTTTTCTTGTATTAATGGTTAATTAATCTGTCATTATAGACTAACTGGCTTATGACTTAAAAGGACCAGTTTGTAAAAATCTCTTTTTGCTATATTCTATTTTAAGAATGAAAATTGGCATTTTTTCCCTAGGGTGGTTTCAAAAATAATTTTTATTATTGCTTTATTCAGAGCCAACAATTTTCTTCCTTTTAAAATATTTTTTTGTGTGCATTTTTACTCATTAAAAAGTATGGTCCATTAGAATAGTTAATATACCTAATTTTGTTTTACAAATACTACCTAAAGTCTCATACAAACATTTTCTTGGCGTTTATTACTTCCATGTCTATGTTTAATTAAATGGGTCCTAATGTGTTCCTTTTCATCAACTTCAGAAAAGTTCAGGAAGAACTATCAGTACATTTTAGAGAAAATGAGATATTCAAAATATAGTCTTTAAAAACTACGATTAAGTAAAAAAAATAAAAATGAGAAATACTTTATTAATCACTGATAATAGAAGTCACTAGTCTGTCTACCATTGTTCAAGGATCACATTACTGTGAAGATTCTATAAAATAGCAAGTGTCATTTAATGAGTATATTAAAGCTTCTGTGTCCCTGAAGTACTTGTATGAATGGAGGTATTGGACCTGGCTCTCAGAAATACCAAATTCCAAAGGGTGAAAATTTTTCAAGTTTATTTAGTTTTGCTCTCTAATTTGAAATTCTATTTTGAAAATGCAAAACCGAAAATATTTTTTGATGAAATAGGAGTTGATATATGTGCTTTAAAGAATTGTAAGCCTGAATACATATGTGCTTCATATTCAGTTTTAAATTAATTCTATGCATTCTGACCACCAGGAACTTGTTGGAGTAGTGATGTAGTTGGTTCTCCACTGGGCCAGGATGGTGAAGATGAGGGGAAGGTCAGCAATACAAAATTCCCAGTAAAAAGAAGAGTCAGCTCTTGCTGTCAAAGGAAGGGGAAGGAAGTATGTTGTAGAAAAGAAAAAAATTGCTTGAATTAATTTTGTACTAGGAATATACTTACTGTCAGATTGGGACACGGTAATTATCCGGAAGTTGATTGGGGAAGATTGTGGCATTGCCTTTGTGAATCTCCCAGAGGAGCCAAGCCTGGGGATAGGGGACATAGTTCAGAATTCTGGATCCTTAGCGTTTTTCTGATACCTGGTAATCAGAACTTATGATTATTAATCAAGTACTATCTAAAGACTGAAGCATGTTTCAGGGAAGGTAAGTTTCCTCTTTGATCCTTGCTGTTTTTTTAAAATATGTTTTTAGTTGTTGATGGACCTTAATTTTATTCTTTGATGTATATGTGATGCTGAGAATCAAACCCAGTGCCTCACACATGCTAGGCAAGCACTCTACCACTGAGCCACAACTCCTGCCCCTTTGCTGTTTCTCAATCAGTTTAATCCACAAAACCTCTAAGTACATGCTGACTATGCTTATTTGTATCTAGAATTTAACTTATATTTGCCTTATCTAAAAGAGCAAGTTGAATCAGAATTCCTAGAGAAAATTGAAGTAAGCCTGGACTTCTAGGAGTGGTATGAAGCAATGGCAGGTTTCAATTAAACTATTTTCTTCCAGAGTATAGTAGCTAAAGTTGCCAAACATTTATGGCTATGTTTTGTTTTGTACTAGTCTGGTAAATGAAAATGGTGGAAATCCACTTATCCATTTGTTTTTCCTTTGGTTATGGATCCAACCTAGGGTGCTCTACCTTTGAGCTGCATCCCCAGTTCTTGTTTAAATTTTATTTTTGAGACAAGATCTTACTAAATTGCCCAGGCTGGTATTTATTTTGGGATCCTTCTGCCTTAGCCTCCTGAGCTGGTGAGATTCCAGGCATGTGCCACTGTGGTCAACCCCCAAATCTTCTTTTTATAATAGTTAATTCTGGAACTGATTCTTTGTTTTTTCGGTTTTTGTCAGAATTTGTCTTTAGTTTCTTTCTTAAGTCATTGAACCAGGCCTATTTTGCCCACCATACAGAGTGCCAGTGACTGGGAAAAAGTGAGGAATTTTGCTAAAGAGAATTTGTTCATGAGGCACCAATGATGAGGAGAGCTCCAAGTCTCAAATATTTGTTCCTAGGGACAGGGTTTAGGGATGTTAATAAAGAAACAGGGTGGTTTCAGGCATGGGGAAAGATATTTGGGGGCAGTGAAAAGTGAAATAATTTGTGGTCTGTGCATGGGTAGTTAGCTCTTCATGGGACTCACATTCAGAAAAATGCCAGTATTAGTATGATCTAAAGGTGGAGTTTTGCCCCTCTGATGTCAAAAAGTCACTTTTTGAATATCTGCGCAGAACCAAGTGATTGGCCAGGGAGTTCCACCAGGTTAAAACAGAATATAGCTGGAGGTATCACAATATCCAGATTCAAATTAAACTACTGACCCATAATAACAAACAACTTGGTACTGCCGTAAAAAAAGTATGTAGACCAATAGAACAGAATAGAAGACACAGACATAAACCCACACAGCTATAGTTACTCGATTCACCACAGAGGTGCCAAAAACTTTTGCTGGAGAAAACAAAGCCTCTTTAACAAGTGGTGCTGGGAAAACTGGATATCCATGTGTTGAAAATTGAAACTAGTTCCCTCTCGTTGTGCACAAAAGTCAACTTGAAACAGATCAAAGACCTAGGAATAAGAACAGAAACTTTGCAACTGCTAGAAGAAAGCATGGGAAAAATACTCCAACATGTAGGCATAGGCAGCAACTTCCTCTGTAGGACTCCTGTAGCTCAGGAAGTAATTCCATCAGTCAATAAAAGGATAGCATTAAACTAAAAAGCTTCTGTACACAGCAAAGAGATAATTAACAGTTCATTGAGAACCTGCAGAATGGGGTAAAATCTTTGACAGCTACTCTTCTGACAGAGAACTAGTATATAGAATATATAAAGACCTCAGAAATCTCAAGACCAAAAAAATAAATAAAATCAAAACCCACTGGATAAATGGACAAACTAAATAGACACTTCTCAAAAGAGGAAGTATAAATTGCCAACGATTATATGAAGATATTCAACATCTGTAGTCATCAAGGAAATGCAGATCAAAACTACACTGAAATTTCACCTCGCTCCACTTAGAGTTGTAGTCATCAAGAATACAAATGGTAATTCTGGTGAGGATGTGTGATGGGAGGGAGGAACTCTTACACCTCTTACACACTGTTGGTGATAGTGTCAATTTGTACAGTCACTGTGGAAAACCAGTATGGAGATTCCTCAAAGGATTAGGTGTTCTATCCCAAAGAATGAAGATCAGCATACTATAGCAACACCTGCACACCCATGATTATAGCAGCATAATTCACAACAGCATGTCATGGATGTCTGTCAGCAGATGAATGGATAAAGAGAATATGGTATATATGCACAATGGAGTTTTATTTAGCTGTAAAGAAGAACACAATTACATCATTTGCAGGAAAATGGATGGAACTGGGAAGCATTATGTTGAACAAAATAAGCCAGACTCGGGAAGTTACTACAAATTTGAAAAGTAGTTACAATGTGTGGTAAGAGGTACTTATCACTGATTAAATGCCATAAAGAAAAAGATTCTGATAAAAATGCTCATTTTTATTTTCTGTTTTGTAAAATGACCAGTAAATTGAGAAAATGCATTTTCACCAATAATAGTGTAAGTTGTTGATTCTTTCATGAAGGCAAAATGACAATATGTATCAACATTTACATTGTTAGTTTAATGACTTTTAGATGACATACCAAGAAAATAAAGGAGTATTATGGTTGTATGAGCTTGTGAGAAAACATTGTTCTTATGATGTGAACAAAGAAGCAGGTGGACCATATTTAAAGTGAAGAAAACAGATTTTAATCAGAACTATTGAAATAGGGAAAAAGTAACCTCAGCATAGAATCAGGCTCAATTCTGAATGCAGTATGGGCAAGTGGGAATTTATAACCAAGGAATGGGGTGGGGGTTGGCAGATGGGAAATACTAAGAGGAAGCATCAGGAATTGGGGGTTTCTGGCTGAATATAGGCCAAGGTATTCTGACATCACCTGGTTCAGGGTGCAGGATAAGGAATGATCAAGTATGATGAGACATTACCTGTTGGAGGGCATGTTGGAGGGTAGATACTAAGGGTGATCATTTATAGAGGATAAAATGGAGGCAGGGTTGGTTCCTGCTAATTTGACTTACGGTTCTTGATAAAACTGGGTTTTATGAGGAAGTTCACAGATAGGCCTAGGAGAAGTTTCAGGAGCCTAACTAAAGTTTGATCAAGCTAGAATCTTTGTCAGTGGTCTAAAATTGGAAACAGTGCAAATGAATGCTCCTGATTTTGCTGAATCTGCTACTTTCTCATCATTGGAAAGTATTCTCTGGTAGGAGTATTACAGAACAGACTGAAAAGAACTCATGTGCTTTTTGGATGCTGAAGATTGAACCCAGTACCCTGAGCATACTAAGTATATACTACCTAGTGAACTGAACCACCACTATTTGTCCCAATACTGATGACACTTTGATCACTTGATTAAAGTGGTAACTGACATGATAATATAAATTTGTTATCTTTATTTAATTTACAAATGTTTTGTGTGTGTGCGGGAGAGTACTTTGAAATTATTTAAATATCCTATTCCTCAGACTCAATTTATTCATATAAACATGGCCTCTCTGTTTCCTGCTTTATTTGATGGGTTATAATTACTTTCATTACTTATTTTCATGCCCAGATTTTCCACAGTTAGGTCAGTGGGAATCCCTTCAAGCCAACTTCTCACGTTCTTTTGACATATCCTATGATTCCTTGCTTTTTAGAAAGGGGAAATAGATGTTTGAAGTTCATTTTGTATTTTTCTGCCACACATCTTAATCACCCGTTTCTTTATTTTAGTGAATAGTATTTAGAAACCAAGAACTGGATATTGGGTATAAAGATGTTACTCTTTCGAGATCTTTTCACTGGCTAGAGTTGATATCTATAGGTATTTTATACAGGATTACATAATTGCAGAAGCTAGACTTTAAAATCCAGTAATACTTTGTGCTATAATTTGAGACCTTTGTGGTGGGAGGAGTGATGGAGGAGGTTTCCTGTGGCTTATTGCTTTGGAACCAAGCTGCAATAGGTCCCTTAATTCTTAGGTATTGACCTTTACCACAAGCAGATCGTTAGCATCAATATTCAGATGGTGTGTTTAGCTTGTACAACAGTTTTTCCTGTAGTTCATATAATCTCGAGGATATTGGCTGACAAAATAAAGATTTCAAATAGGCAAACAGTTCTTTAATTCATCTTTTAAAACAGAGATTAGATTCTGTTGTAGTCTTGATTTTAAATGATAGTCTTTTCCTCAAAGTTAGGTTTCAGCTGTCTGCTGACTAGAATTGTAAAATGCTTTTGATTTTAAAATGCATCTTATTTGAGGTGCTGCCATGTGAAATAATCATGCATTTTGCCATGATGAGATAGACTGTTACAGAAAAGTATTCTTTTTTTTTTTTAAGTTGTAGATGTACACAATACCTTTCTTTTATTTTTATGTGGTGCTGAGGATCGAACCCAGTGCCTTACACATGCCAGGCAAGTGCTCTACCACTGAGCCACAACCCCAGCCCCGGAAAAGTATTCTTAAGTAGAGATTTCTTCAAAAAAAAATTTGGGGGTGGGTACTAGGAATTTAACTCAGGAGAGCTTTGCCTGAGTTAAACTAAGCCACATTGCTAGCCCTTTTAATTTTTTTATTTGGAGACAGGGTCTCACTAAGTTGCTGATGCTGGCTTCAGACTTGCACTCCTGCCTCAGCCTCTTTAGTTTCTGGGATTGCAAGCATGTACCACCACATTCTACTAATTTTGGTTCTTTTAAAATAGGCCTAGGATTGCTGCCTTTCTCAGTTTAATTGATTCTCTGCCTGACTTAACATAAAGTTTTTCATATATGCATATATATGTATATATATTTTTGTAGATGGACACAATACCTTTATTTTATTTATTTTTATATGGTGCTGAGGATTGGACTGAGTGCCTCACGTGTTCTAGGCAAGTGCTCTACCACAGCCCCCACACAAAGTTTTCATCAATGCCTTCCAACCAAAGACCAAGAGGACTTTTGTTGAATAAGCTGGTTTGTTACTCTTTGGAGTAAGGGAGAATGCGCACTGGGGAAATATGTGTCATCTCAGGAATGGCGTTTATCATAGAATTTGAACTTGTATTAGGTGATTTTGGTGAGGATTTAAGGAAGTAAGACTTCTGGGTTGAATACTGTTAGGAAGCAAGGGTAATTCTGTGATTAGATATCATCATAATATTTAGGAGAACATGACAGACTGCTACTGATATTTGTAAAAAAAACAGTTTTCACTTATAATAGGGTTTTGGGTATTTGATTATTTTTGTTATTTGGGAAGAGTTCATGTTTTCCTCTGTGTTGGAACATGATTACAAAGTGATATTATTTTTATGTTGATTCTTTATGGTCACTGAATATCCTTGATCAATGTTAATATTATTCTGTGAAATTGTTTGTTATGGTTTAGATGTGGTGTCCTCCAAAAGCTCACCTGTGAGACAATGCAAGAAAGTTTGGAGAAGAAATGATTGGGTTATAGCGTTAGCCTAATCAGTGAGTCAATCCCTGATGGGATTAACTGAAGTGGTAGGGTGTGGCTGTAGGAGGTGGGAATTGGGGCGTGGCTTGGGTATATATATTTAGTATCTGGAGAGTGGACTGTCTCTCTCTCTGCTTCTTGATGACCCTGATGTGAACTGCTTCCCTCTGATACACACTCTGGTATGATGTTCTGCTTTATCTCGAGCCCTAAGAAATGGAGCCAGCCTTCTATTGGACTAAGACCTCTGAAACCATGAGTCCGCAAATAAACTTTTCCTTCTCTATAGTTGTGCTGGTCAAGTCATTTAGTTGCAGCAGCAAAAAAGCTGACTAAAACATTGGTTGTATTCAAAATTGTTTACATATACATGAAGATCTACCTGTGGGCTCCAATTCAGCTCCTAACAACAAACACTAAGGCTTAACTGATAGTACCAGTTCTCAGATGTCAGAGCGCTACACTTTTTCCTTCTCATGTATTTTGACCATCTTTCTTTCTACATACTAGATGAGCATTTATTCCCTTCTCACTTTTTCTGTCCATGCTTCTTTTTCCTCTGTGGGTGCTCCCAGCATACTCATGCCTGAAGTTTGCAAAGTGGATCTAAAATTTCAGATCTCTGATGGTACATAGATTCTAGGATTCTACTTATCAGCTTTACATATTCTTTTTTTAAACATTTGCCTTCATGTGTTTGTGATCTTTTTTGTCTATCTTGATACAGAATTGTGGTAAGATTTTAGTCTCTACCTTAATATTGACTTGACCCTCTTAGAATACAACTTTAGGGAATTGTAACTTTATTCCTTGAATTGCATCTACAAGCATGATATGTACATCTCCTGCACCTATGTACTTTATATCTGCATTATACCATCCAGTTGAATTTCAGTGATTCTTTTGGTCCCTGTGTGATAGAGGGGAATTTTATACTGTATGTTCTCCCTCATACTGGTTTGAGAAAGCAGTTGGCTTTTCTGTTTCTCAGGAGTTCCTCTCAGCTCAGATTGACTGGTGTTCCATTCCTATATATCTTGATTCTGGAGCAGGAACTTTATTTTTTCTTCTACTTTCTTGAGATTTATAAAAATCTTGAAGTCTCAGAAAACTGTCTTTCAAATTTGCCTTCTAGACTCCCTCTTTGAAGACTTGTCATAACGCATATTGTTTCTGTTTTTACCCATTCTTTGGCTATGCCAGGGTTAATTTCCTGGCGACTATTTTTCTCTTGCCATGTAAAATTTGTAAATGCAGTTATTTGTTAATAACGTAAAGAACATGATTCATATAGGAGAAAATAATTTGAACATTTTACACTATGAAAGGATGAATTGATCATTTAATAGTATAGAGTTACAAGAGTATCTAAGGTTATCTGGAAGCATCGATTGGAAAGACAAAATCACATGATGCAAGTTAATTTTACACAGTAGTTTGAACTAAGGAAATAAAATAGCTGGAAATAGGTAAGGAAATATATACCAGGTAAGAAAATTGATCTATTAAATATAGAAGTTAAGAGTGATTAAGGGAATCATTTCTGTAATTCATATTGATTCAAGACCTTCTGTTGTGTTAGATTCTCCGACTCTAGATAGATGGATGAAGAAGATAAAAGTTTGTTTTCAAAAAGTCTGTATAATAGTTAGAAGAACATTTTAAAAATGAACTAAAATACTGTGGCCGGGGAGAGGGAAGTGGCTGCTAGGGTGTGCTGTGTCTCCAGGCAGGTGAAAGCCCATCTGGATCTATCAAGTCTTTATATCCAAACTTTTTGTTTACCTTTTCTAGAGAGCAGGTCATCTCCTCATGTCTTTCCATGTATTCCTTGTTAGCAGCAATAGATCGGGACAAATTGAGGGCTGCACCACACCTACTAACCAAGAATGTGTATAGGATGGATTGCATGCCATCTGTGCACATGAGTGCATGAGTTCACCTATGGATTGGAGATAGGAAAGTGGCCAGTTTTCCTTCTGCTCCCCTTCTCTAGCACATTCTTACAAGTTCTTCTTCATTCACCTTCAGGAACAACAAGCCTTCCTAGATACTGATTAGTGTTAAACCCCAACACTGGGTATATTAGCAAGACCCTGACTCAAAATAATAAAGTGCTGGTGATATAGTTCAGTGGTAGAGCACTTGCCCAGCACGAGCGAGGCCTTGGGTTCAAAGTACCACCAAATAAACAAATAAAAATAAATGATGTGACAACTGCCACAAATTGTATACTGTAGTGACAGTGCGAGTACAAATGAGAGAGTGTAAATTCTGCTTGAATCATTTAAGAAAGGTTTCTCAGGTGTTCATTGGTTGTTTGACAGATTAGATTTAGACTCATAAGCCGTCAGCATATAGCAGAAGTTATCTGATGACTGAATGATAGTTTTCATGGTAAAGGAGGTATAACTATTTGTGATAGTCAGTTTTTTTGTTGCTGTGACCAAATACCTGACAAGAAC